>BLAZ01000613.1:861802-871920 GCA_014633955.1 Acropora tenuis
AGTAAATAGAAGAACGAAATCATATACAGACAAAACAAAAAAGCATATGATAACTTTTCACAGACACCAACCTCTCTCCTACAGCCCGATTCGAGAGCGCAGTTCGCCAATGTACTAAGTGCAATGTCAGCAATACTCTTGTTTGGTCGTTTTATAAGAGTAAACAGACACTTTAGACCACCTTTCAGGTGAAACAAATGCGCAATTTCTTTATTTTTAGTCAGCTTCGTTAATTCTATCAATGCCCTTCTAATTTTTGAGTCTGACTCGAGGCTTAATTTTGTTATCAAAGTCTCCAAATATTCCTCGTCACACGACGCCATCTTGAAATCGGCAAAGCCAGAAGATCCGGCACCCTTTTGAACACAATGAGTCACGCAGTCTATCCAAGGGTAGGTCACGAAATCGAACTAGCCGATTAGCACGATGAAGGTTAAAGAAGGAAAGAGTTGCCCACAGGCTGTTGATAAAAACGCCTCCAATGAGGGATCCACTTACCCTGGCAAAACCCTTTACAAGTTGTTGTCAGATCGGTTACAGAATAACAGCTGTGTATGAAACTGGAACGGGGACAATATGGGACGGGACAATTTAGGACGCTTGTGTGGGGACTTCAGACTTGAGGACGCAAAGGGAAGGACGTGGCGATGTATACGATGGGAACACTGGGACGTAAAATATAGGGACGCAGGGAAAGTGGGGACGTTAATGTTTATTGCTTAGTCCAAGGTAAATGCCAAATCTATCACATGTGCCACTACACCACGGGGTATTCAACTATTGAACTAATATTTTGCTTTGTTTGACATATTTTTAGCAGCAAATCTAACAGTAAATGCTTGCTAGCAGTGCTCATAAACCCTTAGATAATCAAGATACTCACTCACTGTCAGTGACCTAACACTCCTATATAAATAAATATCTTGTGTAAACATCATAAGGATGTGGTTCTGCATGGACAATGGAATCTAACGTTGACCATAAGCAACATATTTTCGCAAAGAAAGAGATATTGAATTTACCTCTGACTTTATTATATCCTGCATCCCCTAGAATTATTTCATGTCCCCGTGTCTCCGCCCCATACGTCCCCACCTCGCGTCTTCAAGTCCCAAGTCCCCATACAAGCATCCTTATGTTCCCGTCCCAGTTTTATACACAGCCCAGGATATTGCCTTGCTCTCTTTAAGAATGTCAGACAAAAACAAAAAAGAAGAAAACTGAAAAACAAAACAAAAAACACAATAGATTCTATTCATATGCTAGTAAGTGGACAGGTATTCTGAAAAACAGCCCCAAAGGCCAAATTTGAACAAATAAAATCAATGAGTTTATCCTTGAAATGTTGACCATGACATTATATTAACTGGTAAATGTTTCAAAACTGCACCAATATTTACCAGGTATATCATGGTAAACATTTGGAACATACTCTACACTTTCACATTCAAAGATTCCCAACCTACATAAGCAGAACTGAAATGTAGTCCATAATTTCTTGAAAAATAGTCAAGTCAAGTCAAGTTTATTATCTTCTTATTTTTACCATTACAATGGTAAAGGCTACACTATCCCGCAAATAGCATATGCTAATCTAGGCGGGTAGTGTTTTTATCTAAATATGTACAAAGAAGTTAAGATGAATTAATTGATATGGACATTTTAAGAGAAATAAATAATGAAAGTTCTAGTTGTAGAGGATTTTGCATGCATAATATTATCACCTTTTTTGCAGAATTTCCTAGCTAGTACTTACAGATGAGAGACCTGAAGATAAGCTAAGCATTTAATGAAGATAACTTGTTGTTTTTAAACTCAAAAATGGATTCACCCTGATTTATTAGAAAACAAGTTTATTCATTTTGTCCAGTTATTGGGCAGATATAATACCAGGTGCTACAAAAGGCTGACTACACCCCTGAATACTAATTTAATGCCCACAAAAAATGGCAAAGTTGAACTACTCATCCTTGATGTAAAAACCTGTCGAACTTACGCATGACCTAAAACAAAGAAAACGAAAGAGCCAAGAGACCATTAAACAATAAACAAACTCCAGCATGAGCAAAGGAAACAAAAAAAAAAAATCAAAGGTTTTTACACCGAGGTAAAGTTAAACATTCTCCTTTGACAACGTGTGGCAACCACCTTTAGACTGAAGATCAGCAATTGTTTCCTCATATGACTCCGTTACTCCATGAAGAAAGACACGTATGAACTGAACAAACTTCTTTGAAACTATTTATTTTAAAGTGCAACCGCTAGTGAACTTCCATTATGAAAAGAGTCGAAGAAGTAAGAGAGAGAGAGGTACAAATATTCTTGAATTTATATCAGTGCATTGCATTAATTAATTATTATTCTAAATCAATTCACAAGTTCACACGTCAAACATAACAATATAAGCTAATTAACTACCACAATGTAATGTCACTATTACAACAGCAATGTTATTTTACACAGTTCCAAAAACCATCGGTAATAAAATGGCCAATAGCCTCCCCTCCGTCAACTGCTGGTTGACTCAATCTGGTTAAACTTTCAATATGGCCCCTGTTGGCCAACAGTTTTTCGACAGCCAACAGAGCCAGAAAACATTCACCAATAATACTATAGCTGTTCATCATGCTGTTTTTTGTACAGTTAATATTACATTCCTCAGTATACAGAACATTAAATTTTGATGAATAAGCAACACGGTATCGTTTCCCTTTCATTTGAAAGACAACCAAGCTTGAGGGTTAAAAATTTGAATCTTGTCAATCACATCTTGAGAAATCCCTCTTGTGAGCATCTTTGGAATTACATTGATTTGAATGTGTGCATAACCATGGCCACCATATTTGACGAGCCGATGACGAGTGTGAACATCATGAGCGATGACAATCTTGTCAGCATATCCTTCTGACACAAGAAATTTAATATTCTGGATTCTTTGTGCATCATTCATAAAGTCGACTGCCACGTTTGACTGGTAATATGACACCTCAATGCCAAATAAATCGTATTCCAGATAAATTCCTTCCGATGCTAATTCTAAGAGCTTTGACTGATCAAACACAGTACGGTCAAGATGAGACATGACTGTTTTCTTAATATCTGCCCCAGCTTCTTGCAAAATGTGAACAATTTCAATGGGCGACTCCTCATTCCGTCCAGGGTGGATGAGCAATGGAGCACCAGTTTGAGTCTGTGCCTCAGCAGCAGCAAGCAATGAATTTTTCTCAGCAGATGTCAGAGGCCACGAGCAGCCAATTTCTCCTATCACACCACACTTTATTGTTGTCCCATCAACACCCTCTGTGAGTTCCTTGACCATGCTCTGAAAATTTGACAGGAAAACAAGTATTCAGGAATGACTGAGTTAATAACAAGTATCAATAATAATAATAATAATAATAATAATAATAGTAATAGTTATAATAATATTTGTTATTTGACTTAAATTATTGCTGGATCGATGGACATGTTGTAGGTTACTGGTAATTTCGGGTCATTAAACAGTAACCTAGATTTCGTATTTCTTTGTGTCTGGTTTTCATTATCATAAATTAGGAGACAAGAAATGAGAAATTAAACTAGGTTGGAACTATTTTACCTGAAATCCAATGTAACATATATACATAACACAGTGAGTGTTGTTCCCAAGGAAATCAATAATATGATATGCCCAATGATCTCACAGAGAAGCCACAACAACAAACAAATGGTGGTTGAATTGAAAGAGCAAAAACATGCCACAATTAACAAAACAAAAACACAAAAATTGTATCCACCAAAAAATGCTGAGGGAATAACCATGGGCTAAATTCCTTGAGGAATCAGGCTGATCACTTTCAGTCTAAATTTGACTCAGTTTAATTCACTCTCAGAAAGAAGAACTGGGCTCACACTTGAAATGTTGGCTTTCTGTTAATTAGTCTTCTCATAGTGGTTCTTTAATCCATTCCAACTCATTTGATACCAAATTTTTGAATTTAAGCCAAATTTGTCAAATTTTCTAATAGTACCTTCCTAATAAAAAGTCGACCAAACTGTGACATTAAGAGAGGACATGTTTGTTCCAAGATTGAACGACAGAGAAACAAATAGTCACTTTAGTCATGTGCTTTCACCTGACTAAGTTCCTCTACAGATGCAGCCTTGACGTCAGGTGGAAGAGTATGATCTAAATAGTAACCTGTCCCAGCAATGATATTCAAGCCAGTCACTGAGGCAATTTCCGCTAGGAACTCAACATCCCTTGATATCCCCACAGTCGTCGCTTCAACTATGCTTTGACCCCCTTCCTGTTTGAAAATGTTTAGTTCCTTCACCATGTCGTCAAATGGTTCATCACCCATCGCCAGGTTGAACAAGTGACTGTAAGGATTTTGACGAATCCAACCCAAATTAGACAAGGTGAACTCGCAACTGGTCATTCTCTTGGCATCTGATTTTCTCCAGGGTGACTGAAGGCAACATTTGTAGTCCATCTTGATGTGCTCGTGGGTGAGTGTGCGACCCAAGGCACTTGGAGCTATGGAACCAAGCACGGTTTGAATTTGGCCAGATGACATGTTTTTGTTTGGCTAACATTCCTTTGATGGTGAAAACTGCAAGTGAAGAAATAATAATTTTATAAAGGTCTCAACTTGTTAATCCTTAGACGATGGATTATAATAATTGTAATTAATGCCTGTGTCACAAATGGAGGTTGGGTGCTCAAAGATCTGGGGACTGAAACCAACAACCCAAACCCAGGTCGGTGGAACACCCCATAAGCCTGCCCTACCCGCAACCCAGCCATGAGCCCCTGCCCGCCACAGCAGACCCCAAATCGAGCAGCCATCACACTGAACAGTGAGTTTAATGGCAAAAACTATTGAGGAGAGGCCCCTACTCCCCTGAATAGGGAGAGGAGGGAGGGGAAATACTAGAAAGCACACGAACACCACCACACCGAACGCTGAGCCAAGCAAAAGCCACGAGGACATGCGCAGGCGCACACCTAATATGCAAAGGAGCCGCTCACCGCTAGAACTGCCCGAACACGCCCTGGACCCCACGGAATACACGACCACGCTACAAACGCTGCAGGCACCCCCCAAAAGTACTAATAAATCCTAACGCTAACGCCATGCAACGCAATGCTAAGCCATGCCACGCCACGCCACGCTACGCCGGACAAACTGTGCAACTTAATGCTTCTGCTCGTTAACTATTAAGTTAAATTGCGTTTAACCCTATTAATAATATAATAATAATAATAATTATGGCAAAAATTGTCCTCATTGATCTATTTAACAATAATACTAACATTATATTAATAATAATAATAATATAATAATAATTATTATTATCATTATTACAGTAACAATAATCATAATAGCAACATAATAGCAATAGCACCATCATCATCATCATTATTATTATTACTGTTATTATTATTATTATTATTATTATTATTATTATTATTATTATTATCGTGGAGAACACTGCATCAAAAAACTGAGGAAATTAATGGCAAAGTTCCGTCAACTCTGAAGGCAAAGTTCCGTCAACTCTGAGTATGAGAGCTGAAGTGAATGGAACACGATCCCTTTATATTAGACCTTCCCACACTCCCGTCCCTCCCCCCTATCCCTCTGCGATTATTTCCAGATCCTGCTTTAAAAAAAATCACTTTTTGTAGATTCTTGTTTTACCAAGTATATAGTAAAGGGTATAAAACAGCAGTGATCGATGTCTTGAAATACGCTGAAGGAACAACAATAATTTTGCACGTTATGCAAGACTCACAGTAGAAATGGTGGTGCTTCAATAAAGAGCCATTACACAGAACTTTCAAAAAAGGTTTCCGTGCTATCTAATGTGACACGGATTTACCATGTCAACCTTCCCATATTTCACGTCCTTTACATGAAGTTGTTTTCTGATTAACGTGAGAGTCTGGGTCGATGTGATTCAACATGGCGGACAAGGGCGCTCAAATTTAAACTTTTACTTTTACGCAGAAATTTTCTGTTGATAAGAAAACATATTGGCATATTACATGGCCCTTTCACTTAGACACATTGCCGATCAATTATTCTCGGAAGTTCGTTTAGTGAAGGAACAGCATGGCCATTGTAAGTGTTCTGTCGCCCATTCCTTAAAGAAATTCGTTTGCACTTAGCTTGTTCTATATTATTATTCACAATTGTTTTAAACTCCTTCTATTTCAGTAACAGACGAAGTGCTATCTGCGTAAGTTATATGAGTGAGAATTTCTGTTTAAGGCCAAGTAAAAGAAAAAAGATGTTTCTCGTCATAACAAAACAAACCGCCCTCCCGCCCGCCTTTTTTTTTTTAATAGAAATCCGGACTAGAAACATCTTTTTTTTTACTTGGCCTAATATTGTTTTATTAGACACTCTGGTTTATGCTCATAATTTGCGCCATCACAGAGAGATTTGCCATCAATCAATTCGCTTCAAAAATTTCATCGAAGTCCTTCAAAATTCGCGCAGCAAGAACGAACAACTGTTAGTGGCGAATTAACTTGCTAGGTGACTTTTTCCTAATGAACTTAGTTGCGTGGCATAACAGATATATTTGGATGGGCATGTATTGTAGTTTTCTTTGTTAACGAAAACTTTTTTGTTGTTGTTTAGATTGCACTTTGTGTTCAGCCAGTCTCTATTGCATGCTTTGGACCTGATTGATCAAAAGAAGGTCATCAAATTAATCACAACAAGTGGAAGGGTGTTGTATCAGGTTGGTAAATTTTGTGCAAAATGGATGGAGATGACCTCGTTTTGAAAGAAACCTCACTGCTTTTCTAGTGTAAATTCCTACTAATTAGCATGAGAACAGCATCGTTAACATAAAAAGCAGTTAGGTTTCTATCAAAACAAGGTGAGAACTCTAGTCTCACTTTCATTTAAAGGCCAGGTAACTAAGCACACCACTATAAAAATGGTCTATCAGGTGTTTTGTGCATTCTTGAGCGCAGGGTTTTCATTAAGAATAATTATTGGAGTAGCACTGAGAGTACTGTAAAATAACAGGAGTATTATTTTGGAAAGGCTGTGCTCTCTCAGGAAACAAGCAAATTAAATTTAGAATTCTGTGTAGTAGCTGGAGAATTCTCCCGTCTCAGATGCCTAATGAACACCATGTGAGCCATTGATCTTCACTCAAGATAAAAGGTTTACTTTCAAAGCGAACTGTGCTGCTGTGTTGGCAGAAAGAGAAACACCAAAATTTTTCAGAAAATGAGTCAAGGGTACAATTTCCATGGTAGAAAGATTTCAAAGCTTGTGTTACGAGTGCTGACCCTTTGTCAGAGTGTCAGAACTAAGGTTTAATGCTCAAAACATTGCCTTTTCTAATGATGGCTTATTAATAGTTAATAAACGGACTTTGCAGAATTTAGCATGTGCTGTCAGAATTAGTATTTTGGATTTAATAACGACAATGTTACAGATGCTATATAATATCAGTGGTCTCCTTTTCAGATGGTAAAGGATAAAATTTACCATCTGAAAGATTATTTATTACCATCTAAAATGGCATGGAATTGTTGAAAATTCAACTGGCAAAAGAAAAAAAAATAATACTGTATAAATTAATTTTGTTTTATCAAATGCTGATCCTTGTATTCATAAAAAAGTATGAATTGGACTAATTAAAATGAGGAAAAATTTCATTCCACATAATGCACTGAATAGACATAACTGCATGGATCATAGCTTTCTTGATTTTACATCTGCAATATTTCATATATCCTTTCACATTAGAACCCACAAATGACCAGCTCCCAATGTCAGTGACTTCATGGCTCAGTTGGTTAGAGCATTGCACCGGTATAATGAGGTCAAAGGTTCAAACCCCATTGAAGTCCTTAATTTTTAGGCTTCTATATGCAATTGCATGAATTGCATTCATACACTGTAACTGCAAGGATCATGGCTTACTTCTTTGGTTTCACATCACCACTGACACACCACCAAAGTTTTGGTTAGGAACTAACCTTTCATTAAAATTTTGTAAACACAGTTTTACCTGACTGTAAAAATCCCAGGTTGCAGTAAGTGTTGAACATTCCTGTTCATGGACTCTTGCACTACCACCATATTCTCTCTATACTATGTAATTATTATAAAGTGATATGAGTTATTTCTCCTTATTTTAGGTTTCAGGCAGCTCAAACCAGGTCTACAACTGCCTTCTGACAGGAGATTTTTGCACATGTCCATCTTACACCTTTACAGGTATAATTTGTTTGATTTGTATTCCCTGGCGAGTTAGAGTTGATTCTCTGACTACATGTTTGCACAACTAAGTTGTTGTCATCATGTGACAAAGTGTCACATTTACAATGTTAAAAGAGCTCCAATTCCTTTTGAGTGAAAGACCAGCTTCCTGTTTAGTCTGATATCTCAACTGTTAGACCACTGCTCCAGCGTCGCAGATGTTAGGGTTTGAGTCTCGTTCCGATCTGATTTTTTTAGGCCTTTCTCTCAGCTGCCTTAGTAGCACTTGTTCCATGAATGTTTTTTGCCATTTTTACAAACTTGGCTGGAAAGTGATTAGATCTCAACATTCAGAATTACATATATTAAATGCAGCTACAATCCTGGACAAAAAAAATATTGTGAAAATTGGCTAGCTCATGTTTTAATCCAAGATGTGCATTTCAAATGATAAAAACCCCCTCACATCTTTTCAACTCTCAACACTTTTTGTCCAAGACTTTAGATCTGTTCAGTGTCAATATTTATTTTTTAAATTTCCTTTTATAGTGTTAGTGAAGATGGAATCTCTGATGGTAGGTCTCCCTTTCTCCCTCTCTATCATTCTCTCTCTTTTTCTCCCATTCTCCATCTCTCTCTTTCATTCTACCTTTAATACTGCATAAATAATTTTAATAACAACATTCATAATCATCATTCTTTTTCCTTTGACAAGCCTGCAAATAACATTTTCCAATAAGCCTGTCATATGTCAGGCCAGGGACGAGGTTTGACTTGACATGCAGCCTGTTTGGTGGGACAAAAAGAGAAGAGAGAATAAGATGTATCAGCGTACGCTTTCGACGCATTTTGAGAGACTTTTTTTTAGACACTTTTTTTTTTACAGTGACACTTAACAGGTGTCTTCTCAATTATTTAATGAATTTAGTGAAGACCACGCTACTTCTGCATGAATATTGGCAAGAGTAGCGTGTTGACTTCAGGTTTAACGTTGACGAGATATGTGAGCTGCAAATTAAAAAGGAATTGAATTGTATCATAGCCATTATGTTAAAAGTCCACCTTAACGTTTGTCTTTCTTGAGTGAAAATATATTTTATATTTCACGTCATAACTGAAGAGCCCAGTCAATATGTCCGGTTAGACTCAGCATTCGCCAGTCAAAACCTCAAACTTGCCGGACAAATGTCCGATGTCCGGCGCTAATCTGCAGGCTTACTTTGATGATCTTTAATGATTGAAGGGTTCAACTCCAATTATCAATTTGTGTATTTTTCATCAGTTTGTTTTTGTCAAAAAGCATTTTAAAACCTTTTGCTGTTTTTGGACCTCATAATTGGCCCAACACTACAGACATTTCAAAACCAAACTATACCAGTTTATTTCATTTGACCTTGTTCCTCAGTGCAAACACCTTCTTGCTGTACATTTGGCTGAGGCTCTTGGAGAATTTAACAGCAAAACAATTAGTGATGAGGACTTTGCAGCTTACATGAGCTTCGACAACACAACAAATGACAAGAGCAGCCAAGATCCAGGTGCATCAGCGCTGCCCAGGAACTAGTAATAATTTTCTGGTAGGTGATTATGGATAAACAACTTGTGGCATCAACATTTTTGTTTCTGCTGGGAGAGTGGGGGGTGAGGGATAAGCCAGGGACACATGCAGAGATATGTCCACAATTAGATGCATGCTGATTTCAATTAGGCATCACAAAATGTCTCCTTGACATTCTTGTAAACTTCACCTTCTGTTTTGGAGAGAAATGCAGACGGAAAAGGTCATGAAGTATCCTCTACCATGTTGGTACACAAAACAGTGGCAAATTATGGCTCGAGTTTTGCATAATAGCAGGGACCGCGCAGCAATTTTGTGCTTTTTTTGGGGGGGGGGGGGGC
>BLAZ01000613.1:896429-898929 GCA_014633955.1 Acropora tenuis
AACAGGGCTTTTAGTGACGAAGTTCCTTCGCGAGACAAAGCATTTTTGTAAGTACTGCTGGAGGAGGAGATACCTTAACACCGCAACATGTTAATTTAATTTTTGAATTTAAAAACCATTACAAGCTTGCGCTGAACGAACGTAGACAAAATGAATCGCGTTGTCAATGACAAATTTTCAATGAGGTTTTATTTCTGGTTCTCGTTTATTTTAAGGACCTCTATGAATTTGACCGATCTGAAATTGTCCTTAGATTCATTAAGTTAATTTGTAAACTGAATAAGATTTCACTTTGGCACAAGTCGTTTTACCGTCCTTCGCTTCGCTTAGCTTCGCTTTGGCGCCTGTCAACAATAATTAGACTCACGTTTAATTGTTGTTGTTTGAATTAACAGTTGTTCATATTCACTCAGAAATTTGTTAACCCATCGGTGAAATTTAACTGAAATACTGACCGGAAATCTCCTTGATCTCTCGTGGATTAAGCATTTACTCGCTGTCGCTGGCCAAACTTTCTCAACTTAGAGGAGTTGGACCAATTTCATTTATTAGATAGCTTGTTGGGATGGAAATCTTAAAGACCTGGGACTTGTAACAATGTATCTCCAATCTTGTGAACTGAAATTGTTAAAAAGTGTCTCCAACTCTGCATGAACTCGACTCAACTTCGTCACATCTTGAAAAAAGTGAGGCCATATCATTTTCAAGTCATTCCCTTGGATTCATGTTCGCGAAAATACACAGCAACTTTTAAATTTATTTTTTCTGTTCTTTGGTCTTCTTTGCACAATAACATTCTAAAAAGTTGTTGGTGAATTAACAGATGAATCGTAACACAAATTGTCGGAAAACCTTTATAGTTTCTTGACACTACCCTTCTGTTAATTATTTTTTATGCTAGCCTCTGGTGACCAGTTTCCATTTATTATAAGTTGGCTTTTGCATTTTTTTTCAAGCCTTAAGGTCTGTATTTTCAATTGTTTTCAAAGTGCAGAACATTTTCTCATAGATTCCCGCATTTGTACACTGCTGCCAAGAAACTTCAGGGGACAAAATTCGCTTAATGTTTATTTCCTGAAGCGCAAAAGAGCCTCACTCACGATTCAATCATCAGGTTGTCCGAGATAGCTCCGAGATTTCAATAATTGCACTGAATTAGATGTACGCCTACTTTGTTCCCTCACTTTCTTGTTAACGTCACGATTGACCGGCAGTGAGTTTTTTCACCTTTAATAATAATTATGATTCATATTAATATTTAAATCTTAGCTCTTTCCTTGTGTAAAGAATGCTTCAAATTTACTGGGAAAGCACGGTTGCTCGGGGGATTTTCGGCAAATATTCAAATTAGGTGTTTTCTATTCAAGGCACTTTTTTCTTACTCGTTTCATTTGAGTTTGACGAGTTTGACAATGAGATTGATTAAAACAGCGACGCTGAACGCTCTTTTTAAATTCTGCACCGAGACTCCGAGAATGCTTTTCTCGTCTTCTTAATCAAGACACTATTAGTAATGTGGAACTGTTGATTAGGTTATGCCTTGTGTTTTTATGATTGTAAATAATTTACGATTACAATACGTAGACGTTCGATAGTTTTTGCCACCCATGCAGTAGCACTAGCTTCTAAATTTATCCTGTCCAGTTCTTTTTTGTACATCTGAGATTGGTTATCTTGTTTTGCACTAATTTTGCTAAATTAAAATCCAAAGCCCAATAGGTCAATGTCGATGTTTTGAAATTCAGCTTCAATCAATAAACCACACCACCAGGCTCCGGCGTTTGTGGGTTTTTTAAATTAACTGGAGGCTCGTAAGGTCAATTATTTAGAGCGGAATTTTAATAAAAATATCGAAATTGGCCTACTGTTGCACAAAAGAAGGGTGCCTCGTTATTGTAAACTGAAGCGTGTTAAAGTCCGTTAGTAGCCTAGGAGGAAAGCAGGGTCAAAGTTGAAATACAATTTATTATTGCTGTACAGTGCCAGAGTGCTTTAGAACCATTCCCGAGTCTCGGTACTTCTCGGTTTAAAAAGCGGGTTCCTCTGCCGTAAATAACGCACGACTGCCATAGCATGTAATTGGCTGAAACACTGTATTACGGGCAATTGATTGGTCCTTTGATTTGTGAGGGTAATCAAACGGTGGCCAATGAAATTAAAGAATATTTCACGCGCGTTTTGTCTAAAATCAGATCATTTCCCGAGCCTTAATGCAAGGGAAATTATTTTATTTTGAACAAAGCGAGTGTGAAATTATTCTTTAATTTAACGAGTATACCATTTACCATCAGCTGTTAATATCATGAGTGACAAATTACGCTCATAAGAGGCGGGGTTGCTTTTTGTATTGGCACTGCAGTTAAGTTGCCATGGCAACATTGTAATTTGTGAAATTAGAAATGAAACTTGAATTTTCACACCAAAATTAAGGAGTAATTTGTCACCCATGTTATTACACTGAGTAAGAGCCCGCACTGATCATTGGATGGATTCAGAGTTT
>BLAZ01000613.1:908929-911429 GCA_014633955.1 Acropora tenuis
TAACGACGTGAAACCACCAAATTTGAAGTCCCGTGGAGGACGTCAGCAAAAGGCGCTTAAAGTTGAATTTCTCTCGAAATTTCTTATCCGTTCGTACTAGTTAAATTATTTTAAACTAATAATGCACATTTTAGATTCACGGCGACCTTAATCGGTGCAAACCTTTCTTTTGGAGCAGCGTCCTCGTGGCCGTCTCCGTCGTCGTTGCCTGAGCGCCGTTGTAGAGAGCTTTAACAAGGAGGTTAAGAAGCTACGGCGCTAAGGCAGACTTCCTCAAAAAAATGCAACAAAAAGCGTGCTGATTATTTTTCTTCATTAGACTAATCTTATCATTGATTTGTAGCGTTGTCGCTGCCGTTGCCGTCGTCATCTCTTAAACTCTCCAGCATCGACGACGGCCACGACAACGACACCGCCACAAATGAAGGATTTGATTGGTCGAGTAATGAGGAATAATCGTGCTGCACGTGCGGAACGCTCTTATGAAAAAGTCTGTGCCGTCCTCTGCGAAATAACAACGTGAAATTACTGCATTTGGGCTTGCGACGACAACTTCAGTAAACAAGAGTAAGTCTGGAATTTTCTGGAATTTATTCAGCTGCGCGGCGTACACCAGTCCAGTTGTAGCATACTTTGCCAACGTTGCAGAATTGTATAAGTGATTAGTAAATGAACTAGACTGCACGTAGTTCCTAATTTCGGCATGAGACAGACGAGCGTGCGAAATAAACGCCCCGCGCAAGACTCAAGGGAAAAGCGAGGCGAGCAGAGCGCCGAAAATTCGGTTGTACTCCGTGTTGTTTTCCTTGTATGAAATTCAATTTCAATGTAAGAAGGCCGAGTTTAAATCCATCTCAATCAGAGTGTAGGGTTTTCGCCAAGTACTCCGATTCCCTCTATCTTAAAAATCGACTCTTGTCAGCCTGTGGTACAATTAAAGAGGGCCACGCGTTAGGTTTTCTTTTATCATTACGCTTTTCTTCTTTTTTTTTATCCTTATCACTCTATTGCTCGCATTGCGAAATTCGTACGTCTTTTCACAGGCATTACCAGGGAACGGTTGCTGGAAGCGTGGTGAGTGCTAACCATTGGTTAAGAAGTATCGAAGCCTATGCGTTTCTAGGGTAGTCAACGCTAGTCAGCGCTAACCCTTGCTTCGCCCAACTTGGGCCCGAGAACTTTACGGGCCCGAAAAGTCAGTTGTCAAACCGCAATCCGCTATTTTTTTGAAAAGCTGATATTTTAACATGTTTTTATCGTCAGAAAAGAAAAGAGGATTGCGAAGTCTGATGGCCCAGAACCTTGGAGTTGCAAGATATGGAGGGAATTGTTGCGCCAGAAATACTGTGACAGTTTTTAGTCGCTATTTCTTCTGTAGCACTCATAACTGCGATGGTCCTACAATGAAAATTCGTCTCAATCCTCAGTTCAAGTACATTAATTTTCATGTATTCACATCATATACATAGATTCAGTTTATCAAAAAGCAAGCAACATCAACACAAAGAAATGGTTGGACAAAGGCCTGTGCCATTTACGAGGTAAAGCCCAGCTGGACTTGATCAGTAGCCTGGGTAAGAAGGATGGGTGCGCTGCATTCTTCATCGCGAAGGTGGTGTGACTTGAATGGGTGACCATGTTGGAATTTTCAGCAAGATGAAACTAGAAATCTCACCAATTTCGTCAGTTCAGACAAATATCCTTCTTAAATTAATATTGCAGTCACCTTAAAGACGACTTACAATCCTTGTGTCTCTTTCAGGGTTCGTACGGGTCATATAAAACCTGGAAAGTCATGGAATTTAAGTATTTCAGTTTCCAGGCCTGGAAAGTCATGGAATTTAATTGTTGGTTATGGAAAGGCATGGAAAATTATAGTGTGTGTGGTACGGAAATTATTGCAGGTGTCGATTAGCAAGGACAAAATAAAATACAGGCAAGTTATGTCAGAAGATACCCGCAACCAAGGACAGCTAAACTTTAGGTCATGGAAAACTAGAAAAAGTTATGGAAAAGATCATGGAAAGTCATGGGATTTGAAATGCTCAAAAGAGTACGAACCCTGTCTTTGTAAACTAACGGAAATCTGTATGGAGGGTTCAGTTTCTAAAGACGCTATGGTGCTGCGTCGGTGGGAAAAAGAAACGCGAAAATTTGGCATCAAACGAGTTTTCAAGGATCAAATTGTCACCGTAAAAGGATTACGAAGCTGTCGTTTCAAACCTGAGACCTTCATCATTCGCTCTGTGTTTCACTTAGCCACCGACGCCGCACCACAGTTCCTTCAGAACTCGTCATTCGTTGAATGCAAAATGCGATCAGATTTGATGTCGCGCCAAGTTGTTGAAAATTGACAGCAGCAGCGCAACAACAGCGCGAAGATCTCGTGTGTCGTGAAAGCATTTTTGCCATCTATATATTTTGTTTCTTTGACCTGTGCATGTACATGTAACTGCCAAAGTATCTTGTGAAAATCGTATTTTTATGTAATCGAATAGCA
>BLAZ01000613.1:944823-947323 GCA_014633955.1 Acropora tenuis
ACACGAAATAAAAAAGATTGAAATGCATGACTTTCTAATAAAACATAACAAGCTAAACTGGTATTTTCTGCAGATTATAGAAGAAAAAAATGACTAGAATATCAACAAAAACCTCACTATGACAAACGAATTTATTTCAGTATTTAAAATACCTGCTCATGATCATCGTTTCAATCAAGCTGAACGCCAACATTGTTATTTGCTTAATGTAGCTTTCGTAGAAGGGAAATGCTGAGACGGTCCTATCGCGAATGTTGAACAAACGGTAGAACGCTGCGGACAGCCAAATGTCAAATCTCACCGGTTCCTTTTTATACAATGGTAGCGAAATGGCTCGCTTGTGTTTGACAGTTATTTTAATTGTGAAAAGAATTAAAAAAGAAAATGCTGTCTTATTCTCGCCTAGAAATGGGTTTTTGGAAAAGTTCTTTTTTTTTTCTCGTGAAAACGTTAAAATTATCCGAGGTACAAGCAAGATTATTTATAACGAAGTTACCGACCTACGAAAATGTAAAATGGTCAGTACTCACTTATGAATGAAGTATCTTTTCTAAGCTGAAGCTTGCTCGTGCTGCCAGTATAAACTATGAAACGGCTGTAGAACGGAATAAGATGATTTCGCTGTTGACGAGGAGGCGAAAAGGGCAAAAAGAGTGCTGGGAAACGAAAACCAGAATTTATGGAATTTACACGCATACTTACGTGAATCAAAAGAGAAATTTAAGAAATTAAAATACTCTAAATCGATTTCGCATGTTTCAGCATAATTTTGAGTTTCTAATACAGAATACTAAAAAAAAATATTTATTCCAATCTACAAAGTCAATTTGCGCAAAGTGAGCGAATACATATCTTAAACTAAAAGAACATCTTTGACCTTGTTCAATACAGACCAGATACCATAATTCGTCGGTGGATGAACTTTCCAGAGGAGACATTTATATGCAGGAGAGATACTTTGTAATAAAAGTTCCTTCTGGTATTAAATTATGTCATTTTAAAAACAGAAAGCATTACTGGTTTACCTGTATTTTGGGTCACTTACTCAATTGACAGCCATTAAACTAGTCTACCTATTAGAGAAAAAGACAGACGTATTTGCAGCCACAGATGTTTTGAATCCCAGCTGGATCCATTAGAGATTAAATAAAGTGATATGGTTGTAATTAAACTGAAATGCAAATGCAAATGCTCCTTTATATTGTCTAATGTCGGCAGGAAATACAAAACACAAAAACACAACATTGACGGTAACTAGTTAATCATGAAACTATAATGAAAGAAGCTGAAGTACTCAACGACGCCTTTTTCTAACACCAGGAAGTTTGAGAAAGTGGAAGGTAAAAAAAAAGTTGACGTTTCGAGACAATCGAAACGCAAGACTGTTATTTTAATGTCTTAAAAGTGGTTATTCGAACGATTTTATCAACTCTTTGAATTCGTGCTTCACAGTACCAGTAGTTTAAGATCCTAACCAGTTCGCTATCTGGTCATCTAGTTTATTGACGTTGAAAGTCTATGATCTTTGCTTAGACGCACAAGTACCACAAACTTCTTGGATAAAGCACGTTCTTTAGTTGTGTTGGAGGCTTGAAAGAATTGCAATAAGTTTGCAATAATACCACTTTTGCCCCTTCTCGCCGCTGATTTAAAAATCTATGAACTGAACTCCCGTAAAAATCCCAGATTAAAGTAAAAGATAGTCTGTACCCTTTTTTTTCGCCTCGTTTGCATTATACTGATATCAACTGAGATTAATTTACGTTAAATCGCTCAAAGAAAGAGTACTATTCTTGCCGTTTTCAGAGCCTATAGCAAAAACGCAGCTGCAATGGCGACGACACAAATGGATAGCTATGACTTTTGAGATTCTACTGAAAGAGCTAACAAAAGAATAACAAACAAAACATGAAGACTTTAAATTAAAATGATAAAACTTGCCAAATTTCAGTTGCTTCTACGAAACAGAGAATCTTTAGTTGCTTGACTTTAGGTGGAATGTCCGTTGAAGAAGCTTACATACGGCAAAATATTACCTAACTGAGGAGAATGAATAACGTATTAGTTCGTTTTTTAATTTAATTTCAGGTATAATTCCACAAGAAGCCTTAAATTACTTTGACAAGAAGATCAACAATACTCACAGCCAGTTACGAATTATATTTATTCATTTCCGAACAAGTATTGTATTGACAAGGTCGAATACTAGAACAGCAACCAAAAAACGTTCTTTTCTCGAATCCTGAAATAATAAAAAAAAACTGACCAACGAAGTCAAGTTTCTTCGACTGTTACTATTTTTAAAGCTTCGAGAGGTTTGTGGAAAAATTGAAATTGAGGTTTTCTTCTCAGTCTGACAAAACGTCATTTCGTTGTTAGGAACATATCTTGCGCATGCGCACCGAAATTAGTCGTTAGGTGACGTCAAGCATTAATTTCACGCAATTTTGCATAAATTACAGTTTCGATCTTCTAGGTTTTCAGGAAATGCCCATTTCCT
>BLAZ01000613.1:1028498-1038498 GCA_014633955.1 Acropora tenuis
CAAATAAAACTCAAGTCGGCTTTTCCACACTGAGCATAGCGTCTCACCAAAGTGACCCTGCTCGCTCTGAACCGACGCGTTTCATTTTATGGATTGACGGATCAAGTTGGTTCATTAGAAACGCTAAACGCAAAGACTCTGAACTTGGTTCTTGCGGCTGACTGTTGCCAGGAGACAGCAAGAAAATGCACGAAAAAGCGAGACAGTCACGCACGTGTGGTGCGTGAAAAGTGTGCGCAAGTGTGCGTGCACATTAAATAAGCTCGTTTTGTTTGTCTGTTTTAAATTTGTCTTTATTGAGTTTGTTTGTTTTTTTTTTTTCGGTGATACAGTTTATGTCGAAGTCCTTGCTAGTTAGACAAGCTCGTCCTTATTTTTTCGACCGAACGTTAACAACGGCATAGTTCCACAAGGCAATCAACAGACTATCACATGTTACCCGAGCATATTCCTGTGTTAAGCAAGTGCGCAAAATTTGAAAAGGCAACATCACTTCAACAACACATAGAAAAAAAAATAGCACAGGCGATTTTCAAGTTTTTATAGCTGAACTGCAAATGTGAAGGGTCCTTCCTACTTCAACGCTTTCCCTAAGGCTTTCAATTTCACTTCTCAGTGTGGCCCCAGAAACACCCGAAAACGCCACAAATTAAGAATTTGATTGTTCGACCGAGTGAAAGTAAGCGTGCTGCAAGCGCGGCGCCCACTTATGAACAAGTCCGTGCCATCCTCTGCAAAACAACAACGTGAAATTACCTCATTTACAGTTTTGATGACAACTTTAGCATAAAACCACAAACCTTTTATTCTCTGTATTTAATTTAACGTCGCGCACACCAATCCACTTGTAGCGTATTTTGCCAACAATATAGAATGAGAACAAGATGGGACAATCGAAAATAGTCACGATTGGGCCGGTGTTTCATTTAAGTGACGTTTTACTTGGCTTTGCCGTCGTCCGTGCTAACGCTCCCTAATGTCGAATACGACGACGTAAAGAATGACGTTTGATGCGCCCCCACCGTACAGGTTAATTATGCGATGCCAAATATAAATACTATTTTTGGCATCTCAGAAAAGTACTAGAGTATCACAATGCGTCAAACGTGACATAGCATGCGAGATGTCAGGCAACGAAACCAAACGCTTTGGAGAAATGGTCATTAACAACCTGACCATATCGTGATTTTTATCATAACGCATATCCGCACAAGCCTGAAATGACAATAATTCCACCATCAACTGTCTTTCTCATTAGAATCGCTGCTTAGACACCTTTTTCACGATTTCGAATGAAGCTTGCACAAAAATCTCGGCCAAATTGTATTATTTTTCTCAATTTTATGCGACTCGTAGCACGAACACTTCAAACGTTCACGTAACGTTTTCAAATTCAAATTCGACTCCTTTTGAGCAAGCAGGCATGAGTAATTCCTAAATTAAAATAGGCCTTTCAAGGAACCGGAATGTTAATATTTTTAGGTTAAGTAAGATACTAAAAATAGATTGCAATTCCGGCCTCTGATTTCAGACAAACTAGCGTTGATGTCGTCTGCTAGAGTTGATATTCAAAGCGCTTCCGTTGCTACTAAAGAGAAACCAGTCTTCTACTTCCAAATAAAATCCAGATTTCAGTTCAGTTCAAGTAAGCTGAGATGGATTAACAAAAGCTGCTTTTAAATTCGTCTTGTAAACGAGAAATTTGAGGTCCTAATTTCGTGCAAAAAGTGCAAAGATTCATTGACGCATTTCATCCTTTTATAAAACCCATTCACCTGTGGAAAAAAAAAATTGGAAACCTAAGGGGAATGTTCCTTTCAAGCAAACATATTGGATTTCAGAACTCTGGAGCCACTATCGAAGAATCTACGATTTTCAACGGAACAAGATATATGTATAAATGGTTAAAATCTAGAGTGAATTTTCCAAGTGATTTTAGGGTGTTTATGACCTTGACATTGCGTGGGTGAAGTGTCTGCCATGCTTTGACAATTTGAGAAAGAAATGTCACGGCAAGACTGAATTTAGTCAGTTGAAATCTCCAGCTAAACGAAAGAGGAAGCCTGATTTGTGAAAAGTCCACCGTCCTGTTCGTGATATTATATTAGCTTAGCCAGATAGCTAATGAGAACTTGCGCATTTTCAGACATGCTAATTTTTTATTTCAATTTAAGCTGAATAAAACTTGATATTTTCAGCTTGTAGAGCGGCCTGCGTGTAATTCCAAACTGTCTGCAGAGCCATTTGTAATTTCCTGTCTTGTTTTTGAGATCCGCTCAAAAAGGAAAAAAAACATAACGAGCGAGTCTTGCACCTACATCGTGCATTTAAATGTTCAGTTAAACGCCCGTTAGTAAACAAATAACATCTCGTTTTAAGTTGAGCACATGCGAACCGACCGAGTCGTCAAATACACAGGCTTAGCAACTAAGAAAACAACCATTGTTTTGTTGCGATAATAAAAACAGAAATAGTCTTATGCGTCATATTGTATTTGGTGTACGTTTGCGCCTGTCACATTTTACTTAAAATATTTTGATGACATTCATATTTTCCGGTCTATGAATGATCTGTGTTTTCGTATTGTTATAAATGTGTTTTTCATATATATTTAACATCTTTTAGCTGACATATCATGGCCGATGATGGTGATGATGATGAAAATTATTTGGCCACCAAATTCATATGAATATTGATTATCACTGTACTCCGAACTCGATTCGCGAAAGTACTGGAGCGGGCTCAGCGGAAGCAAACTGGCCGCAACATTAGCAATTTGCAATCAAATTAAACATTGTCCTCCAAACCTTATTCCAAATTTTTAATAAAAGCACAGATGACCGGTCATTGCAGCTAGAGTCACAGTATTAAGGAATTCACTGAGCAAAGGTTTGATGAAAAAAAATAAGTAAACATCGATCATGCAAAAAAGCATATGTTGCGGAGATGAATGGCTAAGAAAACAAGAGACAGAGAGTAGTTCATTTACACGTACGCCCACCTCAAAATTTGAGTATGAAGACCTTCGCTTGGAATGACCTTCCATATCGTCTAAAATGCTGTCCATGCTACGGTTTACATCCATTGCAGGCTGTGATGTCAGCCGATAACGTCGTTGCTTTGGCCGAGCGACAGATACAAGTCTGTGAAACAAGTCCAGCGCTTCCATGCTCGATGTTCACAATCAATCTAAGCCATCAGCTCAAAATTTCTCTCTCGTTGTCGTTTAAGGTTGATTTGTTCTTCGCTCATCTTGAAAGGATTATGATGTCACTGCCACGGCGAGGAACCTTCCCACGTCTGTACAAACCTTGTTGAACTTGGACTAATCGCTTGAAAACGGCTGCAGTAATTGCTAGCTCTATAACTCCAAGTACCTTTCTAATACTTGACGCAGCCCCCTTGTGTTGTAAAAACTCAACGCAACACGCAAACTGCTCTAATTTGTTTCTTTATCAACTTGGAAGAATCAGACAGAGAGCAACCATGTCACTGGCGGACTACAAGTTTTAAATATAGTCTTTGCCATAAACAGGAACTTCGCAAAATTGGTCAGGCCAATGTGAGCTCAGCAACTCCGTCATATTGTTTGAATAACTTTACTAATATCGTTGAAAATTTGCAAATCAAATAAGCGGGTGACTTAAGACAAATTTGACAAAAGATGATAATTATTATTCAGCAGGTGAAAACATCTTTACCGAAACACGATTTGACAGGTAACAATGAGTCATGAAAGACGACTACCAAATGTCCGGGAGTTTCTCTCTACGCGCATGGACACCTGCCGAGTTCATTGCCTTCGAGGTTTTGGATTGATTGATGTTTTGTCTCGTCCTAGTATAGTGTTAATAAGCCTCTCAAATAGGCATCGAAGACTCGTGAGTGAATGATGACGGATCTAATGAACAAAAACAATGACAGTGCTCGCCTTGCGAACGAACGCACTGCACGCCTTGCAGTAATGAAACTATGCACGTGCGTGTTTTTGCATTTATAAAAAGGAGTTTAAAGGCCATCGCCCACAAGACAACTTTTTTAATGTAGAACTACAGCTTTTTGTTATTTATCGTGACCAAATCGGGTTAATTTTGACTTTCCCAGTGTCGATTGATTGACCTACGGCTTGATCTCCGCAAGAAAGACCCTTATTCAATTACAAGTGACTCTCATCACGCCTTCTAATTTGTTTGAGATGCACGCAAGCCCTTATAAAATCGTCTTGGTCAACTGCATACAAGCCAACAAGCCAACAAGGCTTGCATAAAAGAAGAACGCTGTAATTAAAAATCACCACTTGGCACTAAGATGTCATTGCCTTAGCTGAAAACGCATCTGAACAACTTACACAAGGACTCTTTTCCGGCCTTTACTTGGTATTCAGGCGACATCGAAAAGTAAATAGACGCCATGTGGGGGTGTACTGATCGCAGTGCGGGATTACAACAAAGCGATTCCTCGCGAGACTCCTCGCTGCGATTTTGAGTTCATTTTTCTCAACCATGTACGACGCTGCAGTCACACGGTTACACTTGGAGTGTTTCATCGACTTCTTTATCATGAAAGTAACAAGTTTGCAAGAGCCCATGGGCTCCTGACACTTGCAAGCTAACATTTAACTAATAAAAAGAAGATTGGAACGCCTTTCATGGACTACTCCACCATATACCTTGATACTGTGCATGACGTGGAAGCTGACATCGATATTTCCTTGGTGTTGCCTGGTCTGACCTCAACCTCGTTCCCAGGGTATCTCCTCTTCCCTTTTCTTGGAACTCCAAGGAAGGGACGAAGCGAGACCCTGGGAGCGTGGTTGGTCTGACCAACTACTTACCGCAAAAGATGAGTGCATCCCAAAGCCCAAAGGAAAACAAAAAAATCCTCTCCATGGTTTTCTTATGACTTAATGAAACTGCGCAAGCTGTAAAATTAACAATTTAATTAAGAAAGCTCGTAAGAAGGCTCGACGAGAACATATTAACGAGATCTGTGTGGACCTTAAAACCTCTGGTACAGTCTTTTTTCTCCTAAGAATACAACATTATATATAAGGATATCGAGGATGAAATTTCCGAAATTTTAAGAACATGTGAAGAATATGCCCGAGCCTGAGATGATTTCAGAGTATATTTTTGCATTTTGAAGATCTGTAAATAAAATAGAATTGAATTTAAATAGATGAAAAGGTAAGGCATACTTTTCCTTTTTTCCAAAGGGTAAAGCTACCCAGTTAGACAATAAAACAGCCCTGAATGTAGCCATGTGATCACATTGTAACATGATAAACGTCCGAGCACCAAGCAGTGTATTTAATAGCTGCGCTATACCGTTACTTTCACACGCCCGCATTGGTAGGCGCTAAATGTCTTGCTTTCTTTGCTAGGTCAGTTTAATTGTTCAACTCAACGTTTCTATGCATTTCTTTAATTAAGCTTCTGAAGTTGGTTCAGGACTAATAATTTGCACTGGAGATTATTTGTAAGTCGCTTGAGCGCTACAGTTAGAACAGTACATCTTGGATCCGTTTCTTTGCTGCCCTTGCTGCAAGGTTTTCTTTAGTTCTCACTTCAAGTTAGTTTATTTGTATCTTGTCTCCCCCCCCCCCGATTTATGTTTTTTCTTTCATTCGATTTATGTTTAAGGCAAGCGTCGCTCAAATAAACCATTGTACGTTTGCATTTCCATGAGAAAGCTACATATAAGCTGTTAACCCGGAAATTTCTAATCTAAGTTGCCATAAAAATATTTCAGCCTCCAATCGGCAGAGAAATAAGAATCCTCCAGCTTGGACTTGAAAAACACTATTCTTATATATCTATTAAAAAAAGGGTGTAGTCCAAAACTGTTCTGGAACAATGTCTCATCTGCACGGGATCTCATGAACTAACGACTCTTCTAGTGGACGATATTACACTGACCAATGATTTGGATATTGCTGAATCAATGAACTCTTACTTTTCGACAATGTTTGCATCAGAAGATTATGCTAATTTCCCCGAGTATGACAATATCATGGATTTGCAATTGTCAAATATCCATTGTAACCCAAATGAGGTTTGCCATGCACGTACTTAGGAAGTTGAATTCAAACAAATCCCCTGAGATTGACCTCCTTTCGCTACGCATCATGAAAGAGTGCGCCACTGTGTTTGCTGACTCACTGTGTTTACTGCTGAACAGATGGTTCTCCTTTGGTCCAGCAGCATTAGCGTGGGAGATAGTTAACAAAGTCCCTATTCATGAGAAGGGTATAAAAAAAAGTCCCAAATAACATTAACGACAGGTTTCGCCCACTTCTACTGCGTGCAAAGTCGGCGAGAAAATTGTTAAAAACCGAGTTGTTACTATTTGGCAATCCCTTGATATATTAAATTTTTAACCAAATCCAGTTTGGATTCGTCGATGATAGATCAACCATAACTCAGCTGCTTTTATGTTCAATTATTGGGCGGTGTCAAGAAACAGACCAAGACCCACTAGTGTCAGTTATATTTCTGGACTTTTCGAAAGCGTTTGACTCCCTACCACATGAAAGGTTGCCGCTAAAGTTCAAGTGCCATGAAATGGACGGTCTTATACTTACCTGGTTTCGAAATTTCTTGACTGATCGTTAGCATCGAGTTGTAGCACGTGAAACTCGCTCATCCTGCTCTAAGTGACGTGAGGTTTCCCCTAAGGAAAGACGCAAGGTCTTGCTTTATTTTTTCTCAGTTTACATAACATTTCCTCTAAACTCAGAATTTTCGCAGACAACGCAAAAATCTATAGGAACGAAAATGAGAGGGACACACTGGCTCAACGAGCGGATATCGATCATCTGACTGCATGGGCATCCTGAAGGCAACTGCGCGTTTTAATCCTGACTACAAGTGCCGAAGCGGTGCGTCTAGTACATGTGTGAAGAAGTGATAGCTCGCGTATATGAGACACCATGTAACAATTTGGAGACAAATATTAAGACCGTAAAAATATACTAACGACTTACGTGTCATTATGTTCTCACATTTGTCATGGAGTGAATATGTTAATGAAACGGTCAATCAGGCTAACAAAGCACTAGGCTTTGCTTCTCAATGCAGAGCTCATCAAATCCTGAGGCAATGTTGTAGAAATCGCTTGTTCCTCCATTACTTAAATAAACTATGCAATCCCGATGTCGAACCCGTTTCACTCTAAAGATTTTGTTGGAAAAAAACGCGGGAGATGAACTTGGGAGGTATTAATAAATACTAAGTTAAGGCTTATAGTAACCCTTTTAGGTATTCCTTTTCACTGCACATAGTGCGCAAATGGACTAAACTACCGAGATCTGTCGTAGGGGCCGAAATTTTTACCAAGGTTAAAACCGCGTTGAAGCGCTTCCTTAGCGTATATTACAGTAGCGTCTTATTGCGTATATATCTAAGGCACATCAGGGCTACTTAAAATATGGGCTTATGTCTTTACACATTCTAACCATTTAGATTTGTAATTATTTTACAAGCAGATTCCATGTCACCGTGCGTCTGTTCAGTAACAGATGATGAGACAACGGCACACGAGCCGTTAGGTGAGTGTGTCACTGATGCTCTTTTCTCACATTTTGACGTCTCTCGTGATCTATTAGGGACCTTTAGGTTCTGGGACGTGGACGAGAACGAGGGCGAGATTTGACTGCCATTTTTAAGCGAAGATTTTTAACCCGGACGATTTATGTTACTCTTTGTTAGCAGTACTGGTTACTCAGTTATTCTTACTGCTGGTAACTGAGCCTTTTTGCTGATCAAAAAAATTCCAAAACTTCTACTTTTTTCTTGACTTGTTTTGACACCTCAACATTTTTGCAAAACCTCTTACTAAAATGACGATGGTATCAGGTTTTGCCCGCCAAAATGACGCTGGTTCTTGCGTTGTTCTATGAAAAAATTTCGAACTCGTAGTCTTCCTCTTCCTAGAACCTAAAGCTTTTTATTATTGGACAGACGCACAGCAACATATAATCCATTTGCTTTGTACGATAAAGCTGTGAAAAAGTGAAGCGTGACGCCATTTATGCGTCTGTCCTCGAATGGATCATAGATAGCGACCAATCGAAACGTGCGAAGACCTTAGCTCATTGTTTTAACACATTGGTATGGTATGTAAAGGCCCGCCGAGACATCACGACAAACCCTGATCTTGCCACAGACTTATCTGAATTCACCACACGCTGGTCAGCCCGTGAAGGTTTTTCGTCGACCGGCAGAAAATCTGCTAGCGTGCAGCGGCCTGAAGCAAAGCCGTTTCTGGTATATGCACATGAAGAGGTAACCTGGCACGGGCAGATGCCGGTAATAGCGTCCTGTATTTAGTTCACTCAACGTGGATACTTTTTCCCACGAATATCATCGAGTAAGGACTTCTGCGCAGACAAAATACCTTTAGAGCAGCACTTCTGGACGCGGTGCTTCGTACCGAACGATGTTTCTCGAGATTTCGGCCCGGAGGTCGCTTTTGTGAGCTAAGCCTCAGATACCTGTCGCCAGGTAGTAGAGAAATGTCGGCCCCTACAACTTATGTGACAGATTCCTTTCATACACTCAACCCGTTTCGTAACTAGTTGCATTTTCTACAAATACAACTCAAAGTTCTGATTATTTTCTCCATGTGGTCATTCAAGTGTGTCTTGGTGCAGTGCATATTTTCGTACTGCGCATACGCTCTTGCAGAAACACTCATTTCAAGGTTCAGGGCCATGTTGTGTTCCATACAGTGCTGGCGCAAACGCACAAGATAGACAACATTGACCGTTTTTATACTAGAGGACGCATTATGCGTCTGGACGAACTTGGGCAAACATTCCTTATTCATCTGGTTATTCGTCTCAAGTGTAAAGACGGGCACAAGACGCATTACCCGTCTAGACGAGCTATCTTCTGTTGTGCGACTTGAACGACTCTCAAATGCGCGAATTGAAGCAGACAAGGATTACTGAAAAGCAGTCAGGGAAGGAAAGGCAAAGGCAGCTCAGACACCATGGAACAGTCGATAAAAACACAAACCATAAATTTTAGGACAAAATAGTGGCACTTTAATTGGATTAAATTACCTTGGAAAGTGAAGCCGAGCATGAAATATTGCTTACAATCAGGAGACGATGAGTAGGAGTACACAAGTCCCATGCTAAGCCCATGTCGGATCACGGCATTTTTACGGGACTGGTCCATTTTTAGTATCCCTTTTCTTTTGTCAAAGAAAAGCAGACCCGATTCAATTAGTTTCTTGTAATTGGTCATGGCATTCCCGCGGGAGTTTCATTCCAGGGGAAATTCGATCGAAAAATATACCGGTCTGTGAAAACGCCGTGACAAGAATATAGTGGAGTTGCATGGTTCAACTCATCGGCTTCTCTTACAATCACCTCATGTGAAATGTCTGAATTGCAAATTTCTCAGGCGATTATATAAAAAAAATTGCAATATGATTTGTTCATATCATTTGAAATGAATTCCACATGTGAAATTTTGTGATTGTACTTAAAAGTAGTTTACTTTAGCAATAAAACGAATGCAAGGTTAGTTTCTAAAGAAACTGTGGTGCTGCGTCGGTAGGCAAGTAAAACATTAAAGTTTGGTTTCAGTCAAGTTGGTAAGGGTCAAATTTTCATCGTGAAGAGAAAACGAAGATGACGATTCGAGCGTTCGCCCTTCGTCGTCACTTTCCGATTAGATTACGAAGCTGACGATTCGAGCGTTAGTCCTTCGTCGTCACTTTCCGATCAGATTACTAAGCTCACGATTCGAGCGTTAGCTCTTCGTCGTCACTTTCCGATCAGAATACGAAGCTGACGATTCGAGCGTTAGTCCTTCGTCGTCACTTTCCAATCAGATTACGAAGCTCACGATTCGAACGTTAGCGCTTCGTCGTCACTTTCCGATTAGATTACGAAGCTGACGATTCGAGCGTTAGTCCTTCGTCATCACTTTCCGATCAGATTACGAAGCTGACGATTCGAGCGTTAGTCCTTCGTCGTCACTTTCCG
>BLAZ01000613.1:1073498-1075998 GCA_014633955.1 Acropora tenuis
GAAAGCGATGAGTTTGAAAATAGGACACGAGTTCCACGGAAAATGTGATCTTTTTGGCAATGCGTTTTCGCAACTGCGTAAAATTGCTTATTGAGTCAATGACTGAAATCATGAATCAGGTCTTTAAAATTTATGTATAAGCTCCATTTCGTTTTCAAGAAAAAAAACCCGACTAATCCACGTTGGTGCTAGCTCAAAATTTTCGATAATGGAACATCCTTCCATACGGAACTTATGTTTGGCGAATGATTTCTTTTACGGATGAGCCAATTCGGTCTTGACTAGAAACCTAAAATAGCTTAGTCAGGAGTGAGTCACCGCGAATGGAGTATAAAACAATAGACAGAACTTTCTCCCACATAGAACATAGCTACCAGCGTGGAGTTTTCAAAACGAGACTACGCTACCATGCCTTAAGGTGGATTTCCACTGTCGCGTAAATTTTACGTAGATTACACAAGAGCAATTGACTGGCTTTACGTGCGTAAATAAAATACAAGAGATTGTATGAACGGCTTGTGTTCAACGTAAAAGTTGAACCGCTCTCAACTTTTACGTTGAACGCAAGTTGTTCATACAATCTCTTGTATTTTATTTACGCACGTAAAGCCAGTCAAATGCTCTTGCGCAATCTACGTAAAATTTACGCTACAGTGGAAATCCACCTTTAGGCGTCAAGCTAAAGGAAATTCGCAAAATAGCCAAAATCCTTCTATGCCAGCTCATTTCCTTTTCATTCTATTTTTTTTTTCGCTGAATAACTTGGGCCACCAAACTGGGAAATCAGAAAATTTCAGTTTTTTTCTCAGTCTTGACATAGTTAACTACTGCCTTCCTTGCTTTTTCTTCTCCGTCTTGCGTTACATTCCTAACCGAAATTTCTTGTTTGCCAAATTTAAATTAAACTTGCCTGAATTCAAACACTGTGTTGTGATTTGCGAAAACTACCGCACAGCAAGTACTGAGAACACAGCTGATGAAACCAAATTACTTGAGAATGTACGTGATAAAGCAAAGCTCTTGAGCCAATATTCATTGAAAGCAAAGACAACTGAGAAAATACGCGGTCCACCGTGAAGAGTTCCATAAACGTATTAAAGCTCGAAGAAATAAACCCAAGCCGCGAAACTGATAATTAAAGAATTTCAAAAACACTACATTACGAAAACACAAACGCATAAAGAAAACCACAAGAGATCCAAAAAGAAAAAAATAAAAATAACTGAAATCATTTAATAAGCACTGATACGCGTCTTTATTTGGGTGATTTACCTCTTCCTTTTTACGTGTCATCACGCGAAATTTCGAGAGTCTCATGGGCACGAATTTTGTCAAGGGATAGCTGTCGAGGTCTATTAAAAGAAAATTTCTCCTACGAATAATTAATTAAACACCTGCTCAAAGAAAATGACTTTTTTCGTTTTGAGAAGGTATATGGGATGTTTTAGGCCGTTGTCGATGCTGAAGAATAAGTGTAAAAGAATGAGACCACGGTTAAAAAATGAAAATATTAATAACAAATTGAAATTGAATGATATCGACTTACGAATAATGACGAATCTATCGAGCAGCTGACAAGAAGCCTAAAAAACAATGCAAAACAAAAAACATGTACAGCAAGTGTTATGCAAAATTAAGAGCGACCGACTGCATTATTTCCTAAGCGATCCAACGGGTGCGTTTTCCATGGCTCTGCTAAGTCCTCATTATACCGGCTTCAGAATGATAAGTCTGATAGGAAAACGCAATCGGATCCCTCGCTTCGGAGCAAATTGTAGTGACTAGTATCACCAGAACGAATAAGTGCTAATGTTGGAAAATATGCAAGAAACGGCTGCTAAACTACTAATGAGATCACGACAAAGAAGAGGTATCGATCTTTTTTCAGATGAAAAAAAAAAAAAAGGGATCAAGCTCGCATTTTAAACGATTGCTGGAGCACAAGAAGACATTAGTAAAAACTATATTGAAAAAAGACATCGTTCATTTTGAATAGTTGAATTCTGCTCCCAAAAGGTTCTTTCACAGAGTATCCATGATAATTGTCTACTATTTCTAGGTTATAGGTGGTTTTCTGACGACAAAACGATTCTTTAAAAACTGAACAAAGCTTTGTTTCTGCTCCGTTAATTAAAGAAAATAATAATGTAGCAGCTACTTGCTTAGTCATAACAGGGCCAACGAGCTCATTGTGTATGTTTCCCGTTTCACGTCGCCATGGAAACAGCGTGCTGAGTCATGTCGTTAAAAGCTGAAGTTTTTCCCTGTGCGAGAAAATTCGTCCAAAGTTTTTTGCAGGTGTTCTCGTCCTCTCGACGACGTGAAATGATCTGTTTTGCAATTTTGTGGACGACAAAAGCCCTTTAAAACAAATTTTCATTTTCGTTATTAATATTATTATTATTGTTTTTTTTATATCTCCAAACCGCAGGAGGCAATTTAATTCAATGATTCCTAGAACACAAACTAAAAGCATAACTTCTGGGAAAAATTGAGAAAT
>BLAZ01000613.1:1093498-1095998 GCA_014633955.1 Acropora tenuis
AGACTTGTTCACTTGATAGAAAGCTAACAAGTTCAATAATGCTCTTGGTTTAGACTCCAGTCTTGAATCTAAATTGGAGGTCAAGCCTTTTGGCCTTTTTGCCCATCATGCTCCCCACATCTACAGTAGTGAGCACATCACATCAACTGATTGTAAATCAATCTTAGGGACTGGTTATTATTTACGTTGGGGTGGGGTTGGAAGAGAAATAGGGGTGGTCAAGGCTGTTTAAATTAGCAAAGAGGGGGGGCTATTGTTTTTTCTGGTACAAATATAACTTTTGAATTGAAATAGTAAGCTTTCAATCACTGACCTTATAAACACTTAGCCAGTAGATGCGAGGTCGTGGGACAGTGTGGGCCATCATTGAAATAATATTATTGATAGATAAGTGGGGTCACTTGTTATTTATATTCCCCAATTTGGGGGGGGGGGGGTATAGAAAATGTGACATGCCCAACATTTTTCTCCCACCCCCTCCCCTCTACAAAAATAACGACCAGTCCCTAACAATAATTATATTCTCTTTTAGGAAGGTCAAAATCTGGGCCCAAAGGAAAACGGTCCTCAGCCAAAGGGAAGAGGACCAAAGAAAGTGAGGAAGGTGAGGCTTCAGCCAAAGTGGATGAGGTTGCCACCAAAGCAAGCAATGTTACTTCAGTGAAAGATAGTGAAACTGCTAAGGCTCATAAAGCAAAGAAGACTGTTTTGAGAGGGGCAGATAGAACAAAGAAGAAGAAAATCCGCACAAGTGTCTACTTCCGTCGCCCAGAGACTCTGAAGCTTCCTAGAAACCCAAAGTACCCACGGCGTTCTGCACCCAGGAAGACCAAACTTGATCACTTTGCCGTCATCAAGCATCCGTTGACGACAGAGTCAGCAATGAAGAAAATTGAAGACAATAACACACTTGTCTTCATTGTTGATGTCAAAGCTAACAAGCCCAAAATCAAGGAGTCTGTGAAGAAATTGTATGACATTGATGCTGCAAAGGTCAACACTCTCATCAGGTTGGTAAACTTATGCAGGCACCACAGGGCTCATTTAGAGTGTATCCTGGTTTGTGTATTAAGCAATGGCAGTATTACTGCTTTGCCTGGAGAGAAAGGTTGTTCATGGAAGGGTGATCCCCAGTCGTGTTTTGACGGTATCCATTTATAATCCTTTCCAGAAAGAGAAAGTGCAGTCTTAGTGATACTTGAAAATGTATACCTCTTAGTAACTGAGTTTGAAGGCTACACTTGTAGATAAACCACACTCTGAAAGTTAAAGCATGATTTTGACAAAAAAATGTAAAGTACAAAAAATCACACTGGCATAAATATTGTTTGTTCACAGTTTTTCTTGATAAACTTACTATAATCTAATGCTTAAACTACTGTTTAAAAGCACATCTTTAATCAATTTCTTGAATTTTTGCGAAAGGGATAGAATTGAAGTTTGTAAGAAATGAGGTGCAGCTCAATCACAGATCGCAGTTTACAAAGGGAGGACTGGACACCAGAACTGTATCAATTGGAGAAAAACTTAAACGTTAACAACCTGGTGGGCAAATGGTCTCATATATAAGCTGCACCCACGATTTTGAGTCCAATGCTTCAGAAAAAAAAAATGGGGCTTATGCATAAATTTTTATGGTAGTTTTAAAACTGTTGGGGGCACTATGATTTTCTCCAAAATGTACCTTCATCTTTTCCTATTTTCAGTTTATTTGATCTCTGATGGTGTTTTTGTACCTTTTGCTGTTCATTATGTTTATTACGTTTCTTGGCGATTATAAAGCAATGAAGTTAATGTTTGATGAGAGTCATTATCTGGGATAGGGCAGAGTTCCAGATCCAGATGTGGCTGCTCAACAGATATCATGTCAGTTCACTTTTTTTTCTGTGTCCTGTTTTGCATAGCTGCAACAATTTCAGACCAGGAAGTGAAATGGAGAGTCATCATGTCTGGCACAATCTGGTCCTTTTACTGTTTCTTTGGAGCAGTTCAAGGGCACTTCCAGTTTATTGGCCTATCTTCCAGAAATATTTTTTTTGGAAGATGATTCTCGTCCATTCTCCAAACATGCACATGTTTAAAGGCATGAAAATGTTGTGGGCACAATGCAGAAGATGAAAAGCTCCTTGAAGGGTCCAAAACTTGTTTGTTTGTAAGGGCCTAAACTCTACTTCGTTTATTTTAGTTTTGGAGGGATTGATTAAATAAAAGCTGAAAAAAATGCTGGCTTCATCAATTCTTTGATTCTCAATTGTTTATAGTAGTCTTCTAAAATATATTCAGCCCGCCAAATTCTTCTTTTTGGCATTCAAAATGCACCATATTTTCCTACAATGTAACAATATGATAACTATGATATTCCTTTCTTTGTGTGTTAGACCTGATGGACAGAAAAAGGCTTATGTCCGTTTGGCTCCTGACTATGATGCTCTAGATGTAGCTAACAAGGTCAGTAGCTTTGTAAACAATATCAATGGTAAATGTAGGGTTTTTGTAGCTT
>BLAZ01000613.1:1100998-1105998 GCA_014633955.1 Acropora tenuis
TGCAACAACTTTAGATAACCCCTGATGGTCAAGTTATAGATAGAACTGTGAAATGTTACGTTAGAAGTGTAACTGTTTATTATTATTAACTATTTTTATTATTTAAGTTACATTTGTTTTAATTAAGCCAAAATAGCATCAAACTACTGCATATCAGAATAGCAATAATAATGAATTGTCTAGTTTTTGTTTTGTTTCGCTTCGTTTGTTTTTTATTTGGACTAAACCGCAGATTACAGCCCTGGCTGTTCATTCCCTCATTGAATAACAATTGCTACTATTGTTGCCTGTCTTGTTCGACAAAAGCTTTTGTGACTGATTTACATATGCTAGCCCTGCATGGCCCTGGATTATGTAGTTACTCACTGTAGCCTAATGTTTTGTCTTCCTCTGAAGCTAAGAGTTCAAAGAAACACTTTGCAAATAAACAATAATTGCTGTACATTATTTCCTGCTTCAAATGATTTTCAAGTTGAGTTGAATCAGACATGAGGGAACAAGTTTGTGCTCTGGTTGGTTATAAAGGTGTAAATTTTTTGACATTTTCCTCACCTACGGTATTTGCTTGCCTTTATCATTGCCTTACTCTTTTTTTCTTGCAGATGAGAAATATTGATAATCATTATAAAGGCTGTCCAAATGCAAGTAGTTTGCTAACACATAGACAAGGATTGTCTGAGGGAAGTCATTCCTCAATAGATGCACCTGTTCCTCTGGCTCCACCTCCTCCACCACCTCCCCCACCTGTTCTTGCCCCTCCACCACCCCCTGTGGCATGTCTCAAGAAGAATCAGGTAGTACATATAATTAATTTTTTTGTTGCTTTTTATGTGTCAGTGTGTGTTAGTTTGACCCATGAAAAACCAAACAGGGGCCTTAAACATTTCACTTTGGTTCTTTGATTGGATATCAACCTCATTCCCAGGGCTTTTCTCCAATGAGAAGAAAACAGGTGGGAAAAGACCCTGGTATAATTTGGTTGATTACATATATTTTTAAACACTAGAAAAGTTGGGGGTAATAAATTAGCATATCATAGTGCCAAACCAAACATGGCCAGATCATGCATTTCTTGGCTGCACCACATTGGCAGAAAAAAGCCCTAGCTAGGGAACAAGGTTAATTAAATATGAAAAGAAAAGGGCACTCACCCCTAAAGAAATTGTTCTTATTTTCATTGATTTATTTTCTTCAAAAAGTTAGTGTTTTGTTGAAACACATTATGAAACATTATTAGCACTCAAAATTGAAAATTCAAATCTTTTCCATTTGGCTACTATAGTATTTACATTCCTCAGGGTCCTAATAAGAACCTGCTGTAAGTAATAATTATTGTGAGATTGTAGCATTTGGGCATCTAAAATTCATCAGACGAGTAAAAAGAGAAAACAAGAGGGCCACGTAACATTCCTGAATTTAATATTCCTTGTCTTGGACCAATCCCTCCTTTGCCTCTTGATGAGGTTTAGTATTGACCACTTCCATAAAATGGTGGTGTATTTGTTATAATTTCCTTTGTATTTACGTTCATAAGACCTATGCAGGCCTCTCTTTGGTTTAAATTTTCTTTTGAATTATGCCCTTGCCAGTGAAATTGGAAAGGCTTATTAGCATTAAAACTTTAAAGAATGCAAAATTTGATCTAGGTGATAAGAGAAAAGAATGGCTATGCAAATCACATTTTTTCTCAGAGGGTTTTAGGTCATCTCTCAATCTCATCAAACTCAACTGCTCATCAGCCTACTCGACAGTGTCCCTGAGAGTTCTTTATGTCTGTATGGAGCCTCTAGAATCTGAAAGAGTGTCAAACTTAAGTCAGCAATTCAATGCATTCTTCCATCTGGAAAGCTATCCTTTGCATTGTTGTTTTATGTCTTTGCCATTTTTTTCATTTTTGACCCTGTACCCGACTCTTATCTGGAACTCAAATCTTTAATTATTGCATTTTCCTTCTGCTTGAGTTTTTGAGAACTGAAATATCTCCCTCCCTTCAACTTGTCTGGTTGCTGTGCTTTGCGTTTCTCATCATAACAGGGAACCTTTGCAAAATAGATGTCGATGAGTTACTGTAATTTTTTATTTATTTATTTTTTTATGTTACTTGGTTATCTTTTCAGAAAGAAAAAGTTCTCCACGCAAGGGAAAATGAAAGTGTGCCACCAAGAACATTTGTGACTCTGGAAGATTTGAAAAATGTCAAGCTAAGGAAGGTCAACGCAGCAAAGAACAAAGAAAATGTACTAACTGATTCGGAATCAGAGATAACAGACTGTGACTTAAGTAAGCAATCAAGCAAAGCATTTTTAAAGAGAGTTGTTGGACAGAAAGAAAACGTGCCACAGTGTGTTGTTAATTTAAAGGACATCAAGAGAATCACTTTGAAAAGAACAAAGTCCTCCGAGAATGAATTGAATACTGTCAAGTTAAGGTAACTCTGCTTGTTATTTTACCCAGTGATAGGTATGAAAGGGTAATTTCTAAAAAGGCTGCGATGCTGCATCATTGGGGGAGTGCAACACAAAAATTTGGTATCAATGAGTTGATAGGAGTCAAATTTTTGTGAAGATATCAAAACATCATCTTCATTATCTCTTAAAGGTGAAAATTTAACCCTTATGGATCGACTTGTTTGATACCAGGTTTGGAGCATTTGATCCTTGTAGTTTTTAACATACATACATACATACATACATACATACATACATACATACATACATAACTTATTCAGTAATGAGGAAATAATAGTTATGACCAAATTCCAGTTAATGTGTATGCAATTTTGCAGATCTTATTTTTTGAGTATTCATTGCAATATATCAAGATCTGTTTTTCATTTAAGAAGAGCAAAGTTAACTTGATGGCTTAGGCTAAGAGATCATCGTGGGATGAAAAATTAATAATGATTCATTTCATTGTAAAAGATCAATAACTAACAACAATAGATTGTGCCTTGGAACAGCGAAGAACTACATATAATACATTAAAACCAAAAAATGCAACTAAACTAATTATTAGCCATTTTAACGGCAAGGAAAAATAGTTTTTATCAAAGCTAAATCTTTAAAAACATTTATTTACCCTGGTTTATTATGTTATCTGTAACAGTATAATGAAATTTTGCGACATCATTTTGCAGTGATAATTTGTTAAGGCAGTTTCGATGCTTGAATCTAGAGTTCCCAGATTTCTGGATGATATGCCCTCTTGATCCATGCAGTTCAACTGCCGTATTTTTTTTTTTCGTAAGAGTAGTGTTTTTCAGGCCCAGGCTGGAGTATTCTTATTTTTCTACCGAATTGACACTGAATCATTCTTATACTATACTTTGATTGTTGAGAAAATGATTTCCGTGTAACAATTTGTAGTGGTACCAAATACCGTGACTGCTTGATGTCTGGACGTGTATCATGTTACTTTGTGACCAGAGTGGGCTACTTTTAGTACTGTTTTCATGTTTAACTGCTGGGGTTGTTTTACCACTTAGAAAAAGGAAGATTATGCCCCACTTTTTCATTTAGAGAGATATTATTTTATTACATATTATGTGTGGATATCGGTGTGATAAAGCCGTGAATAAAAATACCATATCGCTCACTCGCTCGTTCGCGGTATGGTATTAAAAACTCGTGAATAAAAACGATATCAGGCTCTTAACATGTAATAATCTATATATATTTAACAACTATTCAACCGGCAAAAGAATATTCTGAAAAAATCTCTGCCTGTAAGTACATTCTTAGCATATATTCTTAAAATGTCGGACACGGCAGCCTCAAACTATTTTTAAGTCTTTTCTTAGGAAATTATAAAAAAAAGAAAAAAAAAGAGGGTATCACACGTTTTAAGACTTTGAAGAACTTTTGCCGTGACATATAACTGTTTTTTACAATTATCTTAATCTTCAAGTAAGCTTTGATCATCGCAGTTATGAACTCAATTCATATCTTAATCTTGTTCTGAATAACAGAAGCCCTGAAGAAATGGTTGTCATGAGAAGGAATCTACGCAAAGTAAACGTTGTGCGCAGTCCTGGGGGAACGCCTTTGATGTCTGACAGAAATGATGGAAGTGGTACAGGCGTAACGCCAATGATGACCAGAGCGCTTCGCAGAAAATTCGAGGTACTGCTATTTATATCGTGCCACATCAAAATGCCACAGTAAGAAGTAAATTTTACCCCTGAGGTTACTCTGTTTTGCTTGGTTCAAGCCTCAATTTTGCCTTCTAATAGGGCGTTTGTCACGGTCATAGTACTACTAGTTTTGTTGTTTTTACGTCAAAACCTGCGCAACAACAAGACTTGGTTCTTGATTCAGAAGCAACAACATTCCTTATCGTGATCATGGGAAATGATGAGAAATATAGCACCCTTTCTGTAACCGCGCACCTGTTGCCCTGTGATGAAGCACAGGGTTCTAGCGCGTAAGGTCGGGGTTCGATATCACGGCAGGACCATCACCAAAGGTCCTACCTGAAACCTCTATAATTATACCCACAAATGGTTAGAGTTTCGAGTCTTCTCGGTTAACGATTATAAACCCGAGGTCTCCTATCGCAATTCCTTTGACTCTCCACTCTGTGGATCGTTAAAGAATCCACACACGTGTCGAGTCGAAAACAGTAGGGCACGAAGTTCCCAGTGTTGTGGCTGCCCTCTTCACCAGTACCTGTAAAAGGCTAAGGGTTTATGAGGCTACCAAAATTTGTGAACAACCCCAAGGTAAAGAAGTGATTTTCGAGGAAGTGCTGAAACGTATTAAAGGCATGGAAGGCAAATACCACTTAATAGCAATAATCTTTTTGTTGCCCTTTCATTCAGCAGGCACACCCATATTCACCAGACTCTACCAAGGGGACCAGGAGAAAGGTAGGCTGGAGACTGTTTTTGTTCTTCAAACTCATCGTTTCGTTGAGCTTGATAGCGTTGTCGTTTCGCAACTGCCCTAATTTCTCTCCGAGCGAGGCGAACAACAAGAACCTTTCTTCAGGCTGTTGGAAAC
>BLAZ01000613.1:1151554-1153983 GCA_014633955.1 Acropora tenuis
GGTCAGGATATATTACTGACTTAAGATATAGCGCTGGCTCACTGGGCCCCGGTAAGTTCCAGGTCGTGGTTCTAGTTTATAATTATGTTATAACTACAGTACCACATCTTCATCTTTGTCTGATCCTGAATCGTCCCCAAAATCATTGCACTCATAATTCAGCTGCTGGAAAACGTCTTCCGAATCAAAATACTGTGATTCTTCATCTTCAAATTCAGCTGAATTTAAAAACAAATTTAAAAAGGAGTGAAAATTGCTGGGTTTCAGAATTTACCCATTCACTTGTCAGCGTATGAATAGGAGTGAAAGGAGATCCTGAATTTTTAAGATACAATGTGATTGGCTTGATCCCGAAAACTGAAACAAAAAGCTAAACAACGACTGCTATTATTTGTTATTGAGGCAGCTTCTGCTGTTTTTAATTTTTAATTTAAGTCAAAGTATCTGTTGTTTAGTCTTTGATTATGGTTTCGGGCCGGGGATCGAGCCAATCACATTGGATCTTACAAGGACAGCTACACCTCTGGAGAAATCCGTAGGCATAGGTGACCGCTCGACTAAAAAAAAACCGCTCGATCTCCAACCTTGACTTGTTAGCATTTGAACAGAAGTGGACGCTTACTCTAAACTCGCTCCAAAACATTCTAAGGGTTGGGTTCCGAGGATATCACCGCCTGAAAAAATCCCCGGTTACTTCCATGATAAAATAAGATAACTAACGTGACAGCTATAAGCTTACCCATGTTCGCTAAATCAGTTTCAAACATCGTACCATCTCCTTGGACAAGATCATTAAAATCTATGCCTTCTCTCAATGGGACAGTGTATCTGCTAGGGACCTTGCATAAAAATAAATATAAAACAAACCACAAGAAAAAACATTTTGGCAGGCAACACGTGGCCGCGTTAGCTATATTAGAGTCCTAAATCCCAACGAAGTTGCAATTTGCGTTCAAAGCTTACGAAGCCTTCTCTACTGGTAAGAGTCAAATCCTGCAAATTCTCGATCACTTCAGGGGCATCCATGCTGCTTGTTTTGTCAGCTCCTTTCAAGATCTAAGATGCGCTTGTCAATGACATGTCGCGGGAAACTAGGGTATTATGATCCTATGTCCCCTCCGTTCCCTATATGATGAAGCCGACAACGCCCAGAATCAAGCGCCCCCAATCTTGCGCATGCGCGAATGTGTGGAGTCACTTCGGCATTAGCGAAGCGATCCGGACTGATCGGAATTTTCCGATCGCCCTTGTGACGTCATCGTCCGACTGATAACGAAAAAAGAAAACAAATATATGGCGCTGAAATGCTTTATTATCCTCTGCACTAGGTGATAAATTTGCCGGCTGCCAACTCTATTGGGACAACTATTCCTCAGTTTGCACACTGAATGACTGACAAAGCAGTTTTCTCGAAGAATGGATGAATGTTTACATGCCTTTATCGTTTTATCTTTGCCTATCGCTTCACTCGATGTTACTTCTTTGTACTGTTGCAGAGGACACTACATAACAAGAACATAGGGTGAGGAGGATCCGTGCCCAACAGGATGCAGTCTTCGTTTGGAAAAGTATTCCTCATTAATGTTTTGCAGACTCAGCGATTCAAAAGCAGATCTTTCGATGAACACATGAATTTTCACCAACCTACGTTGAAGATTTTAATAGTTTTTATTACATAAGCTTAAGCATAATTTGATACTAAGGTAGTTATAGTTAAAGGTACATATATAAATTATAAAGGTGCGAAAAATATAAGCCTATTATACTTTTTTAATGGGGGACTACTTTGTAAAAGCCTATAATCTTTGCTTTAGTCCCCTAATTGATCAAAAATAAGGGTCATTAGAATGAAATACATGTAGGATGACATGTCATAAAATTATATCTTTCTTGCAAGTACATGAAAGACCCTAAGAAGAATTATATAGAGAATGGTACTGGTGAATACAAATGTTGATATTGGATCTTGTTGATAATATTGATAATATTTTATTGCTTTACTGTTGTTGCAATAAATCTGGGTTTAAATACCTTGCATGAACATAATGTTGCATAAAATGATTTGGACTTTTCAATCATGGTCATTCCAGTGAGAAACTCTGTTGAAGTGAACTTTGTAATAGCACTGTTGTCTTTTGATCTTATCTTAATAACAATGAAATGCAGAAGTAGAGAAAGGACCCTGGGAAAGAGGTCGGTAGGGATTGAGGTTGGCCTAAGGCGGGGCAAATCTCCTTAATAACACCTCTTGGTTGAATTAGTGCATGGTACATTATTGCAATTTTTGTGATGTCCATATTGTAATACATAACCAACTTTAGTATTGTAATATACAGTGCGTTAGTAGTGTAACTATACACATCTAAACCTTAAATAACTGTTTGTTTGTAAATAAAAATTGAAAAAAAAAAAAAAAAAAAAAAAAAAAC
>BLAZ01000613.1:1158993-1161493 GCA_014633955.1 Acropora tenuis
TGTCATTGACCCACATTACAACCAGATCCCTGTCAGCCGGCACTGCACCAGCATTGCTGAGGTCAGGGTTCTAATTCCCAATCAGGCCTTTCCCACAACTGCTTAAGTAGCGCTAAAAAAACTGAGAGGAATTGATACGTATTGAGAAAGATACACTCACAGTCAGATTTCCTCAAGGCCTTTTTCCAATAACTGCAATTCTACAACACCACAGTAAGATGTTTCGGAAATACAAAACAAAACTATTGTTTACCATTAATTTCGGAAAACCAAACATGTATGAAAACAATATGTCGTAAAATCTATGATCAACAAGATTTGAGGAAATGTAGAACAGGCCCCCTTAATGGCACTGACGCGAAGAGAGATCATTCAATCCCTCATTTCTGTGTTGGTAGAATCCAAATCAAACTCCACCTTTGAGGAATTATCATCTTTTTGTATCAGGTTTACCATGTTCCTATCTATTTAATAGGCATGAAGAAGAGCTAGAATGTTTACAATCGGCACGTGACGTTGATCAGCTGTTAGGCGTGCCAGACTTCGAAAACACAAATGCAAAAGATACATAATATATATATAAATACATATAAAAAAAATGAAGAAAGCATTGAACTCTTTGCGCTATCAAATTCGACAAATTGATAGATCGTCGATAACATTAGAATCTAACATCGAATAACAGCGCAGCCTAATGGCTACAAAAATTATGCTTGACGCGTGGCGTGCCTACCATCTCGACAATCCGGACACCAGCTTTCGCCAACATGCTCGCCTTCCTCTAAAATCGATCCAATGAACATTATAAAGATCTTCTTGCCTTCATTTTCCTTTAGTGTTTCCCGAAGATTCGCTAGTCCCTCCGCCTCGAGTTGCAGTTGTTTTGGTTCGGACATTTTCAATTTCACTGGGGGAAAGTCTACTTCTCCTAGCCAGCCTCGGTTTCAAGCGATAGCCTCGATGTCATTCTTCTCGTCACGGTTCGTTACTAGTCTGCTAGACTGTAAGGAATCATTAATCGCTGGATCATGGCGAACGTTTTTGGGGGGCAGAAATTAGTTGGAAATGACGATCTGACATCAGTAGAATTCAAGGTATATCTGCTCTTGTTTGCTTACTTGATTTCATGGAATGTCATTCGAAAGTATGAAACATCGTTGAGTTGAATGTCTAAAAAGTATGGCTGGTTTTTCAACTGCAAGAAGTTGCGGTATTCATACCTTTTTACACTCATTTATGCAAAGCTGCTAAGCCTTTAAACAGGAGTGAGGCTGAAGGTGACGTTGCCATGATAAATCAGAAGAGTGCTTGCCTATCAACAGAGTAATTGCTCATGAAAGACAGTTTAATAATAATTAAGTCCAACCCCATTCTCACAAAGGCTTGGTAACAAAGCACACACACTGTAAAATTTACTACTACAGTAAGTCAAACCTGTTCCATTGTCGCAGCAGAAACTATATATACTCACTCTGCTCCACCTTAAAAAAGAATATTGTTGCATTAGATTTTAGAGGTCATTTTTAACTCCTGGTCCCCCCATACCTCACCCCTATGAGGATCTAACATGAAGATCAAATTGAGGTTTGATGTGCGATATGAGAAACTTTCGAGGTGAAGTTGGTATAATTTACATGGTGAACTGTCATTCCAAGTCCTGTCATATTATTGGCAGCAGGATCTGGGACAGATGAAGTCTTCCCAGGTGCCTTTCCATGGATGGCTGGCAATTAAACCTGATGGTTAGAATTTCAAATGCTTTTAGTTGTGGGGGAGATATTGTACAGTAGGGAATGACTTCAACAACGATGGTGTTAGAAAGAAGAATATTTTATGGTTTTTTTGAGGTTGTCTTTTTTGTCGTTCTTTGCGAAACTGAAGGAACCTACATCCATTGAATGAACTGTGCACCAATACTCTTAAAGTATCTGTTATGGACAATGATAGTAGGGCTTAATATTTTTTCTCCTCTTGGACTGAAGATTGCTAGCAAGGGGAAATAAAATGGGTAGAGAATTGCTGCATATAAGGGATAATTAAACTTTTCCCATGATAGGAACATTGTGTCACAAGAACCTATGAAAATTCTACCTTGTGTGGACATTGGAAATACAAAACCGTCATCTGAAGCCAAAGCTATTTTTATTTCTTTTCAAGCCTCCTAGATGTCTCGACTTTTTCAACATGTGGCGATTCTGTGCTTGTAAGTCAATTAACATCACACTGCACCTTTCCCTCTAATGTTCTATTCTATCAGTTTCCAGTACTATGGGGACATTGCATTAACAGTACCCTTTAATTGCTGCATTGTAACATTTTGTTTGTATTTGTCAAGTTTCAATCTTCCTCCAGTTATTGGAAATGTCGTCGTCCCTTTCAGATAACCCACTTTGGCATCCCCCAGTTACCTCTTTTGGCAAAAGTAGGCAATTCTCTTTTATCTTTAGCAAAAGTTTTTTTACAATAACTGTCAAAGTTCTCGTGAGTTCATTGACTAGTT
>BLAZ01000613.1:1263282-1265782 GCA_014633955.1 Acropora tenuis
TCCCAAAGCAACGCTGGAATGGAGTTCTTGGGAGAGCGAGTGGGATCGAACCCGCGGGATTCTTACCTTCGGCACAAACGCGCCCAACACAATAGCAAAGGCCGAGAATCACTGTACTTTGTACTTTGTACAGGTGTCACAAGGTGCAGCGAAGTGTCGCCTTTTTTCCTACGAAATATATATTATTGACTAAGCGACTTCGTCTCGGTCCATAAAATCACAAGAAGAGAACTTGGCCAATATCCAGCCATCTTCACCGAACTAGCTTGGTCAATAAAGGATTTATTGTATGGCGTAAAAAACGCTGAAAAATTTATCTTCGTACTTGTTTATTTTCGAGCACTGAAAACTAAGCCAGTCATTTGCAAAAGTGTTGCCGTGTTTCAATGTTCTCGTTTTCTAGTTCCATCCCGACAGGGAAATCACAGAAAATCCTATTACCTTCGAGGAAAATATTTTGCGAAAAATAACTTTCGTGCAGCCGCTTAGAATTAGGCGAAATTTTATTGTGGGAACAACACGGGCAATCCCAAGCGGGCAGTATCGCTTCATTGGTCCGCTCGTGTAGCCAATCACAGCCCGGGATTTGGTCATTTTTCACGCTCACGGAGCTAGTCATATAACAATTTCATTTACTACTAAACGATCGGTGATTTGGTGACTTCTAGCGTTGGGGATACATTTTCTGACCTCTGCACAATATGGTAATATCTCGATATGTCTGTTCAATTTGAGTTGAGTCATTTGCTTGGTCAATGAGAAGGAGATGGCCTACTTATAGAGTAACATGGAATGGAAATGTATTCTCCGCCTCAATCACCCGCGTTCTATGCTCATACTCACTTCAAGTGGCTTATATATTGACAGTCCATGTCGGTACCAAGCTCACGGACCTTTTTATCTTTTGTGTCACTTTTAGTGTTCCAGTGTGCAAGGCAACCCCTGTTACCAGGACAGCGAGTGCGCATGCGTTAATCCTGACAACACAACGCTGTCCTGCAACTTCGAGCGCAAGTGTGCTAGACTAAGTCTTATTGACGTGATGATAAGGCGCATTCAATCCAAGCTTCCTGTAAGTGGAGTTCCTTTGTCTTGTATAATATACTGTCCAAACGAAAGAAACTCGCATTTGTTGCTTTTCACGATTACCGTTTTTGCCTGTTTTGCTCAGAAACGACTATTTCAAGCTCGTGTGTCAAGTTACTTATTGTCTGATTTTGCTAAGAGAAAGCGACCCATTTTCAACAATCAGGCATACGCTACCATTACGCTCTGATATCGAACGAGTTGAAAATTTGAGAGATACATTGTGACGTCTCACACTTGTGCATCAAGAGAGGTGTGATGTTGAAGAACGGCGACACATCCTAACACGCTCGCGTTCGGTGTATTGCACTGCTGTGGGACAAACGACTGTACATTATACGGGCTCTTCGCAATTCGTGCGGCTTTTGGAAAGCGGCGTAGCTCAAACTGACGTGAAATATCACTTTTCTGGTATTGAAATACGTTTTATGGGAGCACACCGATTGACAGAATCAGTGACGAGAAATTTTCGCCTTTTGTGCTCAAAACGAGACTACTTTTCCCATGCGTTGATTATTCTGCTCAGACAGATTAGCCTTTTGCATGACCATGACGTGAGGCTCACGTACGGAATGTTTATTCTGACTCCGTTTTTTTTTTGTCTTTTTTTTTAATTTCATATTAAATCACACAAAACAGTTGCTGTTCGGAATATTAGTCCGTCTTGCTCCACCATTGTTGTTTTGTTAATGATTTCTCCAGATTTATCCCATCACTTTTTTTGGTTTGTCGTCAATTGTTGTTTTGTGATAGACTTTTTGTGCTTCAGTGTTGAGTCGCTTCCATTAAAGAGCTAAGTCTTCGACTAATGTCAGTGGAAACATGAATTCATGTCGGCACTGCCGTGCATTTCGTTTTTAATTCCACTCTGTTGGTTTTTCAAAAGTAGATACCTGGTTGTCGTTTTCGAAGTGTACTTCGCTAACATTGTACATGTATTCCCAAAGAAACTGTGGTGCTGCGTCTGTGGGAGATTAATAAGAAGCAAGAATTGGGTTTATCAACTGAGGCGTTGATAATTTAAATTTAACCACCGTGGAAAGTTTGAAAATGGGCTGATATTTCAAGTGTTGGCCCTTCGTCACAGCGAGGAATTGTGGGTTGTGTTATAAAGGGGAGGATGGAGGTACGCTATAGTTTGAAATCTGTTGACGTAAAGGGAGATATAAACAAAGAGAGTTAAAAAGGTAAACGCAAATAAATTCGGTTAGTGAGAAACATTCGTTTATACCGTGGGGATTGAAGGTGCCGATTTGATACATGAATCTTTATTCCAGAGTTTTTGTGGCTTTCCATGCCGCCATGGAACAATGAAAGGCCGCGGATGGCCATGCGTGAGGTAGAATGCAGTGGATAGTTTAAGTGTCGGGATTTATTTATCCCCTTTATAAGCTAACACAACCCACAATTCCTC
>BLAZ01000613.1:1277722-1282722 GCA_014633955.1 Acropora tenuis
GGTTAAAATTGTGACTTATTTCGGGGATTTTGGCTATCTAAACAGTTCTTGTATTAGGAAAAATATTAATTTAATGTTTTTGAGTTCCTCGAGACATAAATTCACTCTTTTGTAGCAAAACTCAGTGACAGATGTTTCTGATGGTTTCCGGCCGCCATGTTGGTGCCCAACTAGATGGACGAGGGCATGGCGTCTCCATACAAATCTCTATAAATTTGGGTAAAAAGTTTCTCCGCATATCTTCCATTAGAAAATTTGCGGTAACCTGAATATTGGCGAGAGTATTTGCGCAGTTACGTTCTTTCTTTTCTCCGATTCTGGACTTTATCCATTGAACGGTTTTGATTATTATTTTGATTTAATCTGAATGGCGTGACTCTGAAAACTAGCAATTGCTTATTTCGCGAAAGATTCGGAATAACAGTCAGAGTAAGCCTTGGCAACTTTTTCGTATTAAATGACTCACAGGCATGATAATTTTATCGATTTGATGATGAAAGTTACGGGTAGAATCATACTTAAGACAACGTTTCGGTGTCCTCATGACACCATTATCAGGCCAAAATATAATATTTAACAGATAAAAAGAATATTAATGTTCAAGTTCAAGGTCCCTAAAGGCTAGATGAAGAGTTTTGTTTAGTCATGTTTCGCATACTTAAGAAATGCACTGGCAAATTTGATTGTCTTCTATAAGAAACATTCCTTATTCGCGAGCACAAACCATGTCTAAATATTCAAAGTCACTCGATAAAAGCAACATGACTAAACAAAACTCTTCACCTAGCCCCTAGGGACTTTGAACTTGAGCATTAATATTCTTGTTATCTGTTAAATATTATATTTTGACCTGATCATGGTGTCATGAGGACACCGTGATTCTACCCGAAATTTTCATAATCAGATACGTGATTCACATTACTTTTTTCGGAAAACTAGAATACAAGAGCGCTTTGAACCTTTTGGTTTGGTAACATTGCAAACGTAAAATGTGCCCATGGAACAGGGTCAAGAAAATATTCTTCTTGAAGAAATCTAACGTGCTTCGGCAAAGTACGAAGAAACGAAATACACGCTCTGCAATGTAAGGCTCTCAAATAAATGGGCGATACTACATAGTTGACGGGAAAATGCGAAATCTTGACTCCACTTCACAAGGTGTTTTTGGTGTGGAAGGGGAGGGTGGAGAAACGTATTCCAAAGGACACTCCGCAAGGGTGTAGCCAAGACATGCAAACCATGATAAAATGATAAAAAAGATCAGATCCTCTTTTTACAACTGCGATTTCGGATTCTATTTCCTTTATTGTTTCGAGTTTAGATTCTTCGTCTTCGATTCGGCAACGATTGTTTTAAAAATACGCGAGTTATGCTGTAAACATTGTGCAATTAACTCTCTACTATAAGCTGATGCAGTTAAACAATAGAGTGTTTCCGTCGAGGAACTCATTAACAATTATTCCACTCGTGCTTGTTGGATATGAGATGATTATAGCCTACGCGCTACGCGCCTCGTTGGCTATAATCATCTCATATCCAACGCGCGCCCGTGGAATAATTGTTAACTATATGCATGGCAGAGCGTATGTGACTTGACGTCTGCTATCTAGGATCGCTGCAAAGATTAGCCGTTTTTGAGTTTCTGCTGTAAAAGTTTTGACAGTGAGTGTTACAGAAGAAACCAACGGGAAGCTGCCAAATTTTACCACAAGCTTTGAAGATGAATTAGCCGGGCTGCAGGTCAGCGAAAGCAATGAATCGCAACGAAATCGAAAGGAACGAATCGCGTTGTGACAACTTTCCGGTCAATCCTAAAAAAGAAAGATTTTTTGGCGCACAAATGGTTCAGCTATGTTAGAAAACAATTGGCGCTTGCTTTTAGCTGATCAAGAAGCCAGAGTCGCACTCGGCTATCACCAAATGCCACAGCAAGGCGCCTCCATATCGAAATGAGTTCTTCGTAACGTATATGGACCTTGTTATTTCCTCTTAGACTCCATGTACTATTTTGCTTTACAACTAAAGTCTAATCCAGTAAGAGCGTATTCAGTTATCGCTAATTATGTTGTATAGTAGTTTAATTTAGGCTCACTTTGTACACATCGATGTGTACACATCGCTATATCATAAATCGAGTCCAGGTGCGCGACTTTGACAACTGTCTTTGAAGGTGTATCATCAAAACATCTTATTTATCTTATAAGTCCTATAAGCTGTCATGACAAGCTCTTGGACCTATGTCTGAACCTGTCACGTGCAATTTCACGCCAGGAAGAACGGTTATGATAAAAAATATATATATCGCCACCTCGAAGGCGACAGCAATTTCTCTAAAAGTGCAAAATCACCAGCGTAAGCGCAACTATTGTCGCTATGTATATTCAGTTCTTAATGATCTGGTAAGTCACAGTGCGTTGACTAAGGCAACACTTCAACTCGGAATACGAAATCCGAAGTCCACAATTATCCACAATGTTCACAAAACGAAACAAAACAGAAAGACAAAGGAAGCAAAAATGATGCAGTTTTGATAAATAAATCTGTTGAAAATAAATTATTTTGGTTGACTGCTCTCTGTCTTTCTTTTTTCCTTCTTTCTATTTAAAGAATTTCTTTTATTTGTGAAGCCACTCGGCCCGCTGAAGTATGGTAACATTTGAAGAAATTGCTGTAAACATGTCGTCGAAGGTGTACTAAAAGAGTGAAAATCAATCCACGTTTCTTTTCGTGAGTGTTCCTGTTTACAACGCAAACCGAGGAAGAAGGAACGCGGAAGTAATCCCTGACCTTCCTAGAATTGGTCCTTTACGCCTCTCTTTGAGGGTAAATGCATCAACTTTATGTATACCTAATCACGTTGCACACCAATTTTCAAGAAAATTGAACGGCGCCTTCCTGTCTAAAATAAATTAATCTCATATATACAAGTCAGGTGAGCCATACCTCAATATGCCTGATGTCAACATGTTTACCGATGGCGTGGCCACTTTGAACGGTTTCTGAACAAGGTATTATAGGATGCTCCGGAGATAAATGATGTGTCACGTTTGGTTTGGGTTCAAAATTTTCGAACCAGAGTGGTTTTTAAAATAAATGCATCTTAAAATGTTACGATTGATCACCCAACGTTTCGACACTGTTGTCGAATGTCGTCTTCAGGGGTAACCTAACGCTGTTTCATGACTCCTTTAGCAAACTCACTAAATTAGCAGCAGTTCTTATATTATTAATGGATGCTGAGACTGTGTCAGGTAAATGGCCACCATTGGCCGTTTTTATACTAGAGGACGCATTATCTGTCTGAACGAACTTGGGCAAACATTCGTTATTCGTCTGGTTATTCATCTCTAGTGTAAAGACAGGCACAAGACGCATTATCTGTCTAAACGAGCTATCTTCTGTTGTGCGACTTGAATTGATTTGTAGGTTACCAAACCGGTTTGAAATGTTTCAACCCAAAACCAAATTTATACCCGTAATTTATTTGAATTTGCCCTTGGATGACTCATAACGGAATTCTAATGCAGGACAAAAGATCTTAAGATGGCGACAAAAAGGCCGATTTCTTGGAAGCGTACATGACTCGCAGCATGTTTTCTTTTAAAATTAGCATAGGATCAACGCGGATTGTAGTCCGGTACTGTGCCTCTGAGCGTGGAAACGCATCACATGATTATATAGGTGAGAATCTTTAATATCCATGCGTGTTTTTAGTTGGCCTCAATAACGAAAACAAAATCAAGGTTTTTTTCATCACACGGATTGACTTAAAATGCCTGTACGAGTGAAATATCAATTTGAGATATCGCTGTGTTTTTTTGTTCTGGAGTGTAATTCAAACTTCTTTTCTTCACCACATTTTCTGTGGCGAATAATATACATTCGCGCTATTGAGGTCTTTCGCCCTCTCCAATAATAAAATATCCGAACTAGCCGTTGGATACTGAAAGTCTACTGCTCCGGACGGCGAGAATATCACTCAGGACTCGTAATTTGCTCCTTAAAAGACATCCAACTTGGATCGCAGTTTGAACCGTTTCAAATGGTTTGTCAGGTCTGTTATGACTTGCGAATCACATCCGAGAAGAAACGCAGGGAATTTCACATTATTTCCGTGCTTGTATTAAAGCAACACACCGTACATGGCTCGGCCACCGGCGTTTAATTAAGAAGAAAGCATAGAGGGCTTTTCTATCTGCATTTTCGCGAAACGGCCTGGACATCGTTCGTGCTGAGACCGTGCAAAAACTTAATTCTATCTCTTCATTTTCTTTCTAAAAGACCTCTTTTTTGAAGAAGACAGCACTTGGTTTCTCTGGCAATATTTGCGAAGGCTTCTTTGACAAAAGGCGACAGTTTTGAGTCTTAGTAAGTCTAAAAACCTGCCTTACAATGAAGCAACGCACGAGGGCTCAGGCCGCCATCTTGGTTTGGGGGGACAACATGCAAGGTCTTGCTGTGCACGTGGCTCACTACAGCCCATGCGCACTACATACGGAAATTGTCTCCCACATTTTTAGCAACCTATGATAAAAAATATTCTTCTCAATTTAATTACGTTTTCCGCGAAAGACTTGGAATAACAGTAAGGGTAAGCCTTGGAAACATTTTCTTCTCATTAAATGATTCGCATTATTAAAACTTTTCTCGGAAAACTAGAATTCAAGAGAGCTTTGAACCTTTTCAGTTGGCAACATGAACGTGCTAACGAAAGATGTGCGCATGGAACAAGGTCAAGAAAATATTCCTCCTGAAGAAATCCAGCATGCTTCGGCAAAGTGGGAAAAAAGGTAAGACTCGCTCTGCAATGTAAAGCTCTCAAATAAATAGGTCAGACTACAAAGGTGACGGGAAAATTTAAAAATCTTGGCACCCAGGCACATGACGTTTTTGTTTTGCAGGGGGAGGGTGGGGAGACACATTCAAAAGACATTCCGCAAGGGTGTAGCCGAGACAGGCAAACTATGATAAGATCAGATCCTCTTTTGACAACTGCGAAC
>BLAZ01000613.1:1302722-1305222 GCA_014633955.1 Acropora tenuis
ACCTCTTACATAAGTCACGAGGCGTCCCAATTGTTTTGCGCAAACTATCCATTTACAACTCAAGGGCTATGGTACGTGGTCGATGTTATCTTGTACGTAAGGATTAGCCTTGCTGGTTTTGTCCGCTAGAGGAGTAGAAATAGACGTATTGCACCACATTTAGTCGATGATGAAGTTGACGAGAAGAGTCAATGCATGACGCCTAATTAAAAGCGGCATGCAGCCACTCTCTTGTATTTCACTCGCGCAGTCCTTTTGACCACAATGCCACCCTCCTAGATGATTACTCTAAGAATAGGAGTCATTGACTAAACAAGGCATTCACGATGCTTGAAATCATACAGCTTAAATCCTTATTTTTGAACTAATAGCACATAGACGTACAAATAACATAACTAATAAAGCGTGTTTGTTTGGTGACATATTAAGGATAAGAGCCACTTTTACTGCCTTTTTTGTGCACCAATGAAGCGCGTCTTCCCATGAAATGTTCTTCTGACGATATTTGTTCATGATTGAAAGGAGATGAAAACCAATTGAAGAAATGCAGCATCCCAATAGCGAACAGTTACAAATTTGTTTTTGGAGCCGATCATTCGTAGCCTGTTCCTCGTTTCGTATTCTTATCTGCTCTGCTTTTGTTTCCTCTCCAGAGCTGTTTGTTTCGTTGCTTTCTTGATGAGAAATACTTTGTCGAAACGAGCAAAAGCCACAATCTTGTTTGCAACAGAAACAGGGAGATCAGAGAGATTCGCGTGGAACTTAGGCAAGGTGTTGTCGCACATCTTCGATGTCAAGGTTCGTGTCTTCACTTCGTAAGAATCTACGTGGAACTATGTGTGCCGGTTGTCGCTTATAGGAATTTGAAAAAAACCATTCTCGGCAATTGTCGGCTATGCCATGCTGATGATGATGTTGTGTCCACCGTGCTTTTAGCCATTTTTTGACATTAAACTCTGCGCGTGGAGTTCCTGGAAGTGCACGTGATGGATGGAGGCCACCTTGTGGGACAATAAGTGCGTGCTCCTCAGGGTAAAAGGCTGAGTCTTTCCAGTCCCTTACACATGGGCACAGCCACCAAACAACCGTAGTAAGAACGCGAAAAGCCTCAGTAGCATAACATTATTGATATTATTGTGCGCATGCGTAAGGCCAGGCATGACTGCCATACCGTGTTAGTTGTCTGCTTTTTACTTACCTGAAATATGATTTATTTTCTACGGCGAAACGTATTTTACATTTTGTTGTTTGTGAGAAGTCAATTTTTAAGGGGCTGGAAAAGGATTGCTGGCAATCGACCGTCTCGCAGACCTTCCACTAACGCCAACAATGTCGTGACAGGTCTTATGCATGGATGAATACGAGCAGAGGCGGCTTGTTCATGAGAAACTGTTGTTTGTTGTGACGAGCACATTTGGTAACGGAGGATCCCCAGAAAATGGAGCGAGCTTTGCTGCTTTCTTAAAAGGCATGAAGAATGAGAATGGAAGACCTTTGAAAAACCTGAGGTACATAATTCTTTTATTTCCCTACCAAAATGCTCCTCCCTAATGCTTCATTTCTACCCCAATAGAATGCTTGATGTTTCCACAAAAAAGTCACCCAAATGCCCACTTCATACTCATTACAAATAGGCTTTTTTGATACAAATAACTGCTTAGCCTAACTAAGACATACATGTGCCACACAAAAATATAGAATAACAAGTTCTCATTACGTGATCTTTGATATTTAAGGTATTGAAAGTTAGTCTTTAATGTTGTATTGCAACATTAGCAATGTTCAAGTAAGCCATGATCATCGCTGTTTTGAACGCAATTTAAGCAATTGCGAACAGAAGCCTGAAAAAGTCAGGACTTCAACGGGGTTTGAACCCGTGACCTCGCGATACCGGTGCAATGTTTCAATGTAATCTTCCAAGGATTGTCCATTTTTTTGTTTTCTTTGAAAATTCCACTAAAATGTTCGAATAAGGCTTCATGAGGCGTGGTTGATGGTCACCACGCCAGCCTGACTCCCCCCAGTACCACATTCAGTACGGGAGATTTCTCATTAAGGCTTGCAATGGAAAGGTGACTTTTAAGACAACCTAACGTAAGGTATCTGGTTTACTTCTTTGAAGATTCCGTTAAAATGGGTTTCAATTTCGCAGCAAAGTATTAAACTCTGTTGAATTGGCGATTGTGTTTCTTACAGATACTCAGTGTTTGGACTGGGATCCAGGGCTTACCCTGATTTTTGCGCCTTTGGACACTTCGTGGATAACCACTTGAGGGAGCTTGGGGCTCAGACAATTCTAACCATGGGGGAGGGGGATGATTTGGCTGGCCAGGAGGAGTCATTCAAGGAGTGGACAAAGGATGTGTTCAAGGTAATCTTAGTCCTTTTTAAAGTCAACTAACCTAGGTGACCTGTCCAGCTCATATGAAGTTTTGTTTCATTGTTAACCCTTTCACTCCCAAGGGGTTCTCCATTGACGAGTAATATCGTCTGGCGTTAG
>BLAZ01000613.1:1312722-1319517 GCA_014633955.1 Acropora tenuis
ATTGTCGCGTTTGTTTTGTTTTCGTAGGTGGCAAAGGTCCAATGCACGAGGGTGTCTGTTCCAAGTGGCTTCAGTCATTGAAATCTGGCCAAGCTGTTCCTTGTTACATCAGACAGTAAGTTGTGTCATCAACATTATCATCGTCGTCGTCATCGTCGTCGTCATCGTCATCGTCATCGTCATTCCTTTGACTGTTTCGTTAGGATGGTGTAAAATCTTTAAAGTTAAAGCACGTTAGACGTAATCTATCGTTGAGTTAGAATACCCTCTCTCTCCCTCCCTCAACTTTTCCAATAAGGTTAATCATAATTAGCATAAAGCCTTCTTTTTTTCCTTAGCGCCCAGGCCTTTCATCTTCCATCCGATGGCTCCGCACCATTGATCCTTGTGGGGACTGGAACAGGTATCGCCCCTCTGCGCTCCTTCTGGCAACAAAGGGTGAGTGATATGAACAACAAATTTCCGCCGAAGTCTGCAGTAACAGGACGGAGACAGTGGGGAGACATCCGCTTGTTCTTCGGTTGTCGTAACCCGTTTCTCGATGACATTTATCGCAATGAAATCGAACAAGCAGTGCAAAGTAAAGTTCTTCGTTCCGTGGCTACAGCGTATTCCAGAGAGAAAGGAAAACCGAAGCAATATGTTCAGGATCTCTTGAGGAAGGACTCCGCAAACCTCTGTGACTTAATACTGAACAAAGATGCGCATGTTTATGTTTGTGGAGCCGCTGCCATGGCTAAAGGTGTTCATGAAACCATACAGGTAAACGTAACTTTAGCTAGGCTTGCTTACCCAGGGCTCAAAATGCAGATTTACAATTTTGGATGTGTGAAAAAGGGGACGAGAGTAGGGAAGCATTTAAAATCCAACTAAAACTGAAATCGTCGTCGCAAAACGTGAAACGGAGGATAGATGCTATCAATCCCTTTTATTTGTGCGAGGGAAACGGGAGCGCGCAATTAAATCATAATAAAGGGAAAGATATTCCAAATTGTCGCAATACATTGATTCCTGAGCCTCTATTTGGAGGTCCTTTTTCTTCAAGTGCGAAAAGCTGACGCCCTTCTTTTGGAAAGATGGTGCCCCACTTGCATGCAAAAAGAACCAATAAGACCAAAGAAATTGCACAATCCAGCCTTGAAATTTATCACCGCGGGAATTCGGGGACCCGGTTTACGGCTAGATCCTTGCAGTATGAATCGAACATTTAAGGGGAAAAATAGAAGCCTTTTTATATCTTAGTCCAATCTGTGAGCTTCGCGTTGTCTATTAACGAAAAACAGAAGACTCTTGCCAAGCAAGGCTATTTAAGAAAGTAGTTCAAGCCCAGGAGGGGTACTCCCAAGAAAATTAGGGAGGCGTGGCCTGCTTCCCAAAACCCTTACACTATTTATGACCAAAATCTGCAAGTTTCGCTACTCTATTTATGACCTGCCCAAAAATACCTTTCTATGACCTGACCCTTTTTCAATACCCTTTTTTCAGCTTCTTCTAAAAAAACCAAAAACGAATTCAAGACTAGAGCGCAAAAATTTATACCTTATTTGTTACCAAAATGGCGGCAAAATGGCTGAAATCGATATCCTATTTATGACCAAAACGGCTGAAAAACCATATATCCTTTTGGGCCGCACATACCTGTATAACCCCTGTAACGGAGTACCTCCCCATCCCCGGAATTCAAGTGACACATTAATTTCTTGCTTATGCCTTTTGGAATAAAACAAGCATTCGTTAGATAGTGGATAGGAGAACGGGAAATCTTTTTTCTTCTTTCATGTGCGTCACTTATTATACGACAAGCAGCATTTTGTCTCACCGCATAGTCTTACTGTTTTTCCTTTTTTTCTGATTGAACAGGCCATTATCGCCGATCATCAAAGTTTCACAGCTGAAGAAGCTCTGAAGTTTATTTGCAAAATGAGGGTGAGGAGGCTTTTAGAATTTGAAACTAGCTTTTAATTAGATAGAAAGTGATCTCTTCAAGTGTAGACAGCGTAGCTGGAAGGTTTGTCGGAAAGGAGCGGGGTTAGTCCCCGAGCCTCTTTCCCATAGCGGCCTCGAAACGAGTCTCTGTAAGAACTATAACGGCTGGTTCGGGTTGCCAACGTTACAGCTCCAAATGGTTATATTTAAGAGTTCAGAAGCAAGGGTGGAGCACTGACTGTCCGAAGAAGCCATGTATGTAAATACGTAATCTGTTTTATCACAGCAACGAAAGGTTACCATGGCGATTTCTGTTCTTGACTCCATAAGTTTCAAGATGGCGACACACATGGCTACTTTTATTGCATACTTCACTTCTTCTGATTTTTGGCGCCTCCTCAAAACTACGCTTTTAATCCTGTTTTTTTTTAGTCATCAAACCAATACCACGAAGATATCTTTGAAGTCCCTCGAAAGATCAAGGAACTAAAGGAACGTGGGTAAGAAAATTATGATGTTCTTGATCTTGGTAAGAGAGCGGGAGATGATAGCTTCCCTTTCTGGGAGGGGGTGGGGAGAGAGAAAGGGGGATGCAGGGGAACATGGTGCTCAGAGACGAGAAATCATCAATGATTTTTTTTCTTTTTTTAAATTTTATTTTTTCTGAAAACAGGTGAGGACACGAAGGTCATGAATGGTGTGGTGCTACTGAGTCAGACGTCGAGTGTGAACTTGCTAAGAAACTTGTAGAACCTTTCGTGTGTACAGAGAAGTCGATTGGGCCGGATACGGTAGAGAGACTTGTTGCTATTGTTTCGACATTTAACAGCATACAGCTGTTAGGCACGTTTCTACTCAAGGGAAAAAAATGCGAGTAGAGAGTTTTCATTCAGGTAATCAATGAGCGTGATTTTTAACCAAAGCGAAAGAAAACGTTTGCATAAGAATAGAGTTCAATTCCAGGAGGATCAATTGGAGAAACCAACATGGCTGCCGTACATTTGTTCAGGGACACCAACGTGGCCACCAACGTGGCCACCGTGACGTCACGCGAAAACACTCTAAATGGTCGGGATGCATTTTTCATCATCCAATAACACTGCAATAAGTAATAAATAATAAGGTAATGGTGTAGAACTTGCAGTTATTTTAATCTTAGCTATATAGGTCGCTGAATCAAAATGTTTGATACAGAAATGGTCTCTTGAATGATGACTATTCTCATTTTTCAAGTAATGCGAAGTGTTGTTCAAAAACGTACAACATTAAGAATCGTCGTAATCCAACGTTTATCACACTTTATCTTTTAAACAAAAATTTAATTGCTGGACATACAGCACGTGCTAGCTGTTTCTGATAGTGTACGTGTATTTCTTTTTCATTAAAATTTAGTCCAGAATGCAAAGCTGTAACGAAAAACAACACAGGCAACTCCTTGAATGTAGCCAAAATTTCTGAACCACAAGAAGACTGTCGCTTAACTACAAGACTCGGTAGATGAAAAGAAAACTTACAAGATATATTGAGAAAAAAACGCTAAGAGTTGGCAAACTCAGCGAGGCACTGATTGAATCTCAATAAAAATTCGAAAACCTTTAGCTTTAATTCATTACTGAGTTGTTTATGAATTTAAGCTGGAAAGTTATTACGTAGTGTGATGGATATCTTTGAGCTAAAGAGAAAGCTCTGCTTGAGGTCTGTGTCTCTAGCGTCTCCCGAAGAATCCATCGTCTTTCTCAACGCAGGATTCGCAGTCAGCAAAATGATTGAATGCTCTGGCTTATAAAGTATGCAAAATTGCAGTGTTATACGCCTTGCACGAATCAATTCCATCGTTAGAATTGTTTTGAGCAACTATAACAACCCCCGGCACCATTAAAATTGAAGATATATTCATCACAAACAAGGAACAATAGCAATGAGCATCACAATTTTCTCACTCACGTGCGACTAAACTCACAGATACGTGCGACTAAACTCACACAGTACAAGCGACCAAACTCACGCATACGTGCGACTAAACTCACACATACGTGCGACTAAAATCGAAGATCCGACACAGACACACAACAATAGAATTTCATGGGGATCAATAAATACGGCCTCAGCTGGCTGCAATATTTCTCATAATGAAATGTGCCTCAGTAATTACCCATTAATTATAGGCCCTTCCTCCCCCCTAAGATGCGTGATCAAGGGATGTGTATTAATTTTATCTATGCGTACTAATGCATACTCGGAAATACTTGGATGCTTTACCTCTAGCGTTTTTTTTTCTGGTGCCGCGAGGCAGCACCAGAACAGGAAAGGCTCTCTGGGATGTACTTTACTTCCTCTTCCGCGGACGGACGAAGAAGAAGCGGGTGCTTGCTGTGATCACTGACGGAGGTCCCAAGATCACGTGCTGGAAGCTGCAGGCGCGTTGAAACGTGCCAATGTTGAGATATTTGTGATCGGTGTTGGGCGGGGCACAGTATAACACAGCTCAACCAGTTGGTCGCTGACCGTAGCCACGTGTTCACTGTTGATTTCCGTAACCTCAACTCTATCATAAAAGGGATCAAGAAAAAGACTTGCAGGGGAATGGTTTGTTGGATTGATACTTTAACTGTTATGAGTTCACTTTTTTTAACTGATACTTTTATTTGTTTCTTAACCTTAATGGATTTACTCTTTATTCTTGGGAGACCGAAAACCGCCATCAGCACTCAGATCGTCAGATATGGTAGCATTTTATGTTTTCGTTGTTATTGCCCCTTTTGGTATCGCCCTTGTGTTTCAAGGCTCATTAGTTTTCTGCTTACTTAAGGCGGCGAAATACGAGATACAAAACCATCAACTTGTCCCGCAACATTGTTTCGTTGCAAGTTTTTGTTCATGTTTCCCGTTTTTCACCTTACGCGATCAACTTGGCCCGCAACAAAAACATTTGTTGCGGGTTGAAGAAAAGTGTTGCGAAAAGTAGAGCGCTGGTCTACTTTGAGCAACAAATTTTGGCTTTGTTGCTCGTTTTTCATCAAACTCACAACTTGTCACGCAACAAATGCCGCCATGTTAGACCCACGCCAAGCAAATCAACCAATCAGCGCGCTGCATTTCTTCAACCCGCAACAAATGTTTTTGTTACGGAACAAGTTGATCGCGCAAGGTGAAAAACGGGAAACATCGACGAAAACTTGCAACGAAACAATGTTGCGCGACAAGTTGAGGGTTTTTGTATCTCGTATTTCGCCGCCTTTACTCCGTTCAGGGACTTTTCGAACCATTGCATTCCAAGTTACGAATTCCTAGGACGAAAAAAAAGCTTCATCTATTTCCCGAATAACGGGAAACTGGATGCTAAAAACTCAATAACCATATTAGCGTGGGTGAATTCACAAGCACGGGGTCCAATCTTTCATTTCCATCCAAGGCTTGGGGTGTGCACTTTTGGATGGTTAGCTCAAATACAATATTTGTGCGTTTCACAATGCGTCGAATACGGGACTTCACCGCTGCTTTGGCAAGCAAAACTGTCAAGAGAGGAAGGTTGCAGCTTATTGGAGCGTCTTTATATCAACCAACGGTAAGGCGAAGCTTTTTGTTGGTGGACGACTGGTTGCTAAGAAACGAATTGGAAGAATACGATTAGCCTCGATCTATCCCGCTCGAATGGGTGCGATAAAAAATGACATGCGTTAAATTATTTCCGTGGAAAGATTTCGTGTCTACAAGTGTACAAGGTCGCGTTAAATGCTCGGCAGGTATTGCGGAGACGAAACAAAAGTTTCGTTTAAGGTAACTGGTCTATCTAGGTTTTGACCCTTTTCTTACGAATAATTTGTACGCCTAGTGGATGATTGTATTTAGAGAGGTTTATTTACCTTTCTTTCGAACCAGGCGCCAACGGAAACCTCAAACTAATTTGCCTTAAATGTTTTATTTTAATGTTTCTCAGGTAGGTCGCCCTGTTCCATTTTCCATTGATAACTGCATTAAAAAAAGTTTAATTATATATCTGAGAGTTCATAATTTTTTTAGGATTGCCAAAACCGCGCCCTCTGCCCCATCCTCCTGGTCAACTCTACAAACCCAGGGATGCTTCAAGGACAGTTCTCGCACATAATTCAAATGTAGGACAGTTCTCGCACATAAGTATGTCAAAATTGCATAATATACACACATAAGACAATGGAAAATATTTAATTGTATTAGAAAGTTCCTTTTTGAAAAAAGTTGATGTAAAAATCAAATCACATCAAAACATTATTTGAATTGAAATACATGAAAATTGGCTGGTAGAAAATTGCCTAATTAAACATACATTAAAAGTGTATAAAAACCAAACGTAACCCTGGGGAGGGGCTCTGATGGGTACTAGGCCACCGAGCTAATGGCCACCCAGTCCTCTATTGTTGGCGGGTGGTCGCCTACGCAGAATAAGAGATGCTGCCATTTAGCGGCAAGAAGGGGATATCGTGCATTTGGTGTTCAAAATGGGTCCCCTCGCTCAGCGTACCTACAACAGATATGGTCCTTCAAATAGATGCAAAAATGGAAAGGAAGGAAGTTGGGCTAACAACGTGTATTTTATCATTAAAAGAAGTAAGTTGAGACGGAAGCTTCAGTTACGATGAAAAATTAGTGTTGGTAGTCAATAGCTTCACTTTGAACAACCATTGAAATTTAAGTTGCGGCGAAAGAGCAAAAGTGTGTGCTTCAAAGTAGATGATGCTCGGTCTTTCCTGGTTATTAACCCTCTCCTGTCCAAGAGGTTCCCCATTGACGAGTAAAATCGTCTGGCGTTAGACAGAGTAAAATCTATAAGTGCCCTGAGCACTCATTTGGACGGGAAGGGGTTAATAGGGACATAGTTTTTGACGTTGTTAA
>BLAZ01000613.1:1399641-1401667 GCA_014633955.1 Acropora tenuis
ATTCCTCATTTAAAAGAAATCAAAATGCAAATTTTTAAAAATAATTTTTGCCTTCTCCTCGTGATCACGCGTCTCTTCATCCTTCCCCCTGTGACCACCTTTGCCATGTTTCTTTCCCGGAAGTCATCTCTCCCCTCCCTCACACCATTTTCGTATTGTTAACAGCCCTGTGACCCTTCCATTTAGTTTCAGTTACCTTTGGTACGTCTACGTGTTTACCTGTTGTTACCTACCTTTTTTTCACATACGCATGCGTTGCTCCCGTCTTCTCACAGTCCAGTGCACTGCTACCACGTGTGCAGGGTTGCCTTACCTTACCTTGTTGATACCAGGATCTGAATGAAGTCAAGTTCATCCACCAGGATTCGAACCTACAACCTCTGGCATCATAATCTAATTTCATTTCTTTATTGTATAACAAGCCAGGAGAAAATAGTTATTTTACAATCGATAATATCTGTCAAAAAAAATGAAATTAATAAACCAGATTTCATCGATGAGTGTGCTGATTAATTAACCTAAGTTTGTTTCATTCCTGGGCTGTCTAAATAATAAATAACGGGATTAAAAAAAAAATGAATAATGAATGACTTGGAAAATCAGGAATTCAAAATTATGAATAACAGATTATGAATAATCAATAATAAGCAAGAACTAATAGGAATAACTAGAGGAACTAATAATGAATAATTCAAAGAAACACCCAAAGAATAGCGAATAACCGAGGTCCAATTATTCAGCTTCCACCCCCGAAACATCGAAGTGAGACAGATGTAATCCTTCTTGACTTCAGCAAGGATTTTGACTCCGTCCTCCGCCAACGTTTATTATTTAAAAATTTTATGGTATTCGGGACAGATCATTAGACTGGATCAAAGCCTTTCTCATCGACCGCATTTAAGCGATTTCGATGAATGGAACACATTCTAATTACAAAACTGTTGTCGCTGGAGTATCCCAGGGGACTGTCCTGGGCTCAGTACTATTTTTACTCTATATAAGCGACATCACAAATAACATTAGCTCGAATATGCGCCTTTTCACAGAAGACAGTGTCACCTACAGAGAAATCAGTATACAAGAAGATCATTTGGCACTCAACAAGATTTAGATAATTTATGCAAATAGCAGACTTTGGCAACTGTGCTTTCATATCACTAATAGATATCACCTCGGAATAACTAGTAAAACTGTCCCTTTTTATCACGATTAGTTAATGAATGGCGAGGCCATCTCCAGAGTAACCTCTACTTAATATCTAGGCATCGCTTTAAACTAGATACTCAATTGGAACCAACATTGTGACCTCATTTGTACCAAGGGGAATGGAACTCTGGGCCTTCTAAGAAGAGTCCGGGGTGACTGCACTACAGATGTGAAATTAATAGCCCATGCTATTCTTGTCCGCCCGCAGCTGGAATATGCCAGTTCTGCACGGAACCCTTACACTAAACGGAAGCACACAGCCTCACCCCCTCTTTTGCAGAATAATACATAACTTTCTTTTATTTTACCACGGTCAACTCATCAGGACTTACAAAGTCTATTTTTATTCCAATGAATCAGTTGGGTTTCCTGCATTTAATTTTGCCGTATGCGTGACCAATTTCGTTGCGGCCGCCTTTCATTTAAGGAGTCTGAGGGCCCTCACCATGTAATCAGACCCTGACTCGCGTTTTATTGTAAAGACAACTCGCGACAGCTTGGGTAGACATGTTGAGACACTTTGAATGGGCTTTCGTATAAGTTATTTCACTCTGCCGTCCGCCCTTATAAATTTTATTCATCAATTGCCCGTAGAGGTTTCATTCAGTAGTAAAACTGCCTCCAAAGAGAACTATCGAATCATTCTATGAATTCATCACAGCAAAGCTGTCAACACATTGTACATGCAGAGGATGTAGGTTAAGTTGAAGTGGGGGCGGGCCGAGAAAAATGCAATGTCCAATTAATGGGGCGTGGTGTGTGTGGGGAGGGGCTGAGTAGAATGAAATATCTAATTTTATCTTTAGCACCCCCCCCCCCC
>BLAZ01000613.1:1432869-1436001 GCA_014633955.1 Acropora tenuis
TCGTTTTTTGACATTTGTAGTGCGGTGTTTCAACCGATTTCGTGGGCGCGATGTTTGCCTGTGGTTACAGCGGAATCAAGGTAGCCACTTTTTTTGAAGAACTGGCACATTACTGATATGACCACAGTTTCTTCAGAAACTTGAAACCCATTTTTACTATCGAAAACAACGGAGATGCGTTTTTGTGACTTCACAGGAACTATCAGTGGTCATCACCATCAGGCTACCGAGTTGTTAGATGAGTTTTTATAGTTTGATGACAAGATCGGTATGTGGCATGGTAGTAAGGAGTAAAATATTCTTGATGCTGCTCGCTTTTTGTAATTTTGTTTCCCTGAAACGGATTTTAATACTTAAACCACGTCCGTAATTAACGAATAGCGGTACAAGGAAGTCATTTTGAGTGACGTACTGTGCAGTTTGCTGACTCCAGCTGACAAAGCTTCAAGCGCCCTCCTCTCCCTCAGAGCAAAAAAACAACGATGGGTATCCAGGTGAAGCAGAGAATTGGTTATATATGAATCTTTTCGCCACGAGTATTGAGACTGATTGCATTCAAAGTGTAACTTGCATAAAGAGACTGAGGTTAAGTGTCTTCAGGCACTACTTGAAGACACGTACATGCTACAACCATACTAAATTTAAATGTTATCGAAACAAATGAAATCATCTACTTCAACTAAGTAAAACCAACTGTTAGAATGAATATTTCATGATCAACAAGGCAAAAACAAAAGAGATTTGGAAAGGAATAAAGTAACTTGTATGTCTAAAGTCCAAAGGTTCCACCTTGCCTGGCATATTAACTATAATTAATGAACAAGAGATAACAAAATCAATGATAAACCCATTGGTGATCAATTGAATAAATTATTCTATAGTATTGGAAAAAACTTGGTCTAAGCTCTACCAAACCAACTCAGCTCTAACAAAACCAAATCTTCCATTTAATTTTTATTTAGATTAGCCCCACCCAGACCTCTAGTTTCCTCTTATCAGCTACCAATTCAACTGAGATTGAGAATATTATTACTGTGTCCCTAAGTTCAGCCTAGGCTTGCAGCACATTAAGTATTTCATCTTTCCTTCTTAAGACTTAAAGACTTTTTTTATGATTGTAGCATACAGAAAGTTTTACTGCACCATAATAACAATAATAATAATAAAAATAATCATCATCATGACCATAATCATTATAAGAGTAATATTAATAGCATTATGCCTATTTTTGAGAAATCAAGAGTACCTAATTTCAGTTTAATGCCACCAGGAAACCACAATAATTTCTATCAAAGAAGTTAATGCAAGTTTAAGCTATTAACTAGTCTTAAAATTTGTTTAAAGATTCTTGAGAATCTTTCAGTTATGTACTTCAAAGAGGTAGCTTGTTTTCTTGGCCAGTCTGATTTTTGACGGAGAGTTTGGCATAAAACCCTAATGTTACAACATTAATTATCCTTTTAGAATTACTTTCTTTTATTCTTTTGCTTCCTCTGATCTATTACTGTCAATGCTTTACTTTCCTCACCTTAATTGTACTAGAGCTTCAAATATGGATGGATCGGGTAGGATTGGTCTGAGACCTCATCTGTTGAGCCAAAAGGAAGCTATAACTGACAAGAAAACACAAGTGCCATCTGCCCATAGATCACTTTAAACTGAGCTATTTTAAAGCACGTCTGAAGCGAGAGGCCAGGATAGCATATTATAAGTCATTAGTATCACCCAACTAGTGGACTAATGCAAATCCTGCATTTTGATTGGCTACGCTACTAGGGGTCTAATAGTAATAGTCATCGAGTAGCGAAATTTGCCGGTTTTTCTTCGTTTTTTTTCCCCTAAAAACTATTTCTTCAACTTGCATTTGCTGGCTTTATTATTGCCTTTTCTGTCCAACTAGTTGGGTGATACTAAAACAATTAGACCCTTCGCCCTCAAGGGCCACGGATCAATAGCCCATGAGGCGAAGCTGGAAGCTGCTGGAAATGAGCTGTGAGGATGATTTTGAAAATGAGACATAATGTGGATATACTGTTTTTAAAGACAGATAAGGTTGAGAACTTGAAAAAATAATTATTCAAGTTTGTTCTAATTTACACATTAATAAATAATTTACTTATATTTGTTTTTTGTTGGTGTTTGGTGATCAATTCAATGCTATAAAATAATGGTGACAAAGTAACATTTATTGGGTGCTTCATAAGTTCCCCATCTATCTACAAAAAACTAACAACCAACCAGTAAATGAATTATGGGACCTGTGTTCAGTCATTAATATTTTCCTTGGGAATATATACTGATTTTGAAATGGGAGCAAACAGAATGAAACATTCATGCAGTCCTACTTCAATAGAAATTGACCTTCACAAATGTTGTAAACACACAAGGACAGTTTTCCCCTCACCCCCTTCAATGTTGAGGTCATGTTGATGTTCATGGGTTGGAGTGCAAAGAGCAACCAGTAAATACAATATTGTAGGGAGGGCAGAGGAAAGTAACCTTAGTTAATAGCTTGCATGTAATGTCCGTGCTATTCCAGCAAGGTTTTAAAACTATTTGTAACCGACCTTGCAGGTTCAACTAAAAGGCACGCCAATTTCTCTGGGTGGGGTGGGAACGAAGTTTTGTTCTGAGGGGAGATGGATAATACCAAAATATCAGGATGAGAGATTTCCCGGAGTTGACGCACCAGAGCCTAGAAATGTTTTCTAGTAATGCAAACACTGTGATGAATGGAGAGGCAGGAACGTAGTCGCATGAGCAATATAGTGCATTACATGAGTGACAATTTTAATTACCTTCTTCATGGTACGGAGACTTCCCTGTTTCAGCGTGAGCTTTCTTTTCGTATCAAGCCCACTCTGTATGTTCGCTTCATAGTTAAGCCACAATTCTGGATGGTTAACAGCGGATCTACCGATTACCAGTCGATCAAATCTGTCCATCTGAGGTGGTGTGTTAGTCTTCTCATGACGTCCGCCATCTTGAATTTGTCACTCCCGAAGAATACTGGGTTCGAGGTTAAAAAATGGAACAAGGGAGGAGGGGAGGGTCCAAGCATTTTTACTCGAAGCTGACTTCGGATCGAATGGTTCTTTTTTGTCACTTCTTATGCGCAAAAAAAAAAAAAAA
>BLAZ01000613.1:1590600-1591639 GCA_014633955.1 Acropora tenuis
CACTGAAAAATCACAATATTTTGCAATAACTGAGTTCAATAATTGTTTTATCATTTGATCACCATTCTTTTGATCAACTAAATGTGTCAAATCACTCTCTGCCCGCTCGGGGAACTGATCCACCATTTTCACAAAACAGCATAGTTTCAATTACACATGAGCAGAATATTATTTCCAGCAAAACACTCTGCCTCTCAGCCAATGAAAACGAAGAAAAAATACATCAAATGATAATAACACTTATCGGATTCAAATATTTAAACCTGTTTCTCATGCAGGACTCAGTTGTTCAAATGTTGGATAGCCATCCACTCACTGGAGAAATTGCTATCTATTGGAAAACTCAATAGGTTTTAATAGAACTTAATATCCAGTAGATATAGTGATTTTCCACATGTAATCGTTGAATACCGTTATCCAACCTTTAAACAACTGGGGCCAGGAGTATAAATAATTACATAAATTGCAATCTTGTGTTTCTTACAATAATTGTTTATACACCAAGGAATCACTATCCTTTTATGTAGTAGGTAAAAAATGAGCAGGAAATCTGTATGGGCGTTTACAATGGCACGCTGAAGGCAAGCCATTGTAAACGCCCATTAGGTTAGGATGCGAATATTTTACCGTACTTGTGAAATGAAATAGGAGATATCTGTACCAAAAGTTAATGAATACTAATGAGCTGAGTATAGGAGTCTACTATAAATTCAACAACCCTAGTTGATTTGTATTGGGGTTTCCTGAGGTGCACATGTGACTCAAATACTACCCAATGATTGGTCATAGCTCTTATGAATTATTAATGAATTTACAAGCAAGGTGTATACATTACTATTATGTAAGGTGTGCTTCCATGAACAAAAGCTTATTGTAATGTTTCTCTACCATTGCCATTGACTTGAGTTTTGTGTGATGGGTTCATGTTGTCATGACCTCAACTACAGTAAACTTTGATGAAACATAGCTGACCTCTAAGAAAAGTACAGCTGCTGCTTCTTGCTGACATGCTGGGGTCAGGCACACGGGGGGGGGGGGG
>BLAZ01000613.1:1620502-1623002 GCA_014633955.1 Acropora tenuis
GTGTAAAAACAAGGCACAAAACTCCAAGCGTTGTGGCTCAAGGGCCATCGTTCTCGAAATCTTTCTGTCCTTAGTGTGTAATGGAAGCTAGCCTGTCATGAAGGCGTTTTAGGACAACCCACCATTATCCAAGTATTTTTCACTTGAGGGAAACAATATGGAGATCATGCAAATATTCCGCTTATGTAGAATAAAATATGAATGGAAGAAATGAGCCTCGCACTTGCTGAACAATTATAGCAATTGTCTCACATGTGCACCTGAAAAATGCCAAGTGACTTCAACGGGATTCGAACCCATGACCTCTGCGATGCCGGTGCAGTGCACATAATAATTTTCAGGTGAACATTATGAGACAATTGCTTTAATAGTTCAGCAAGTGCGAGGAGTCACTTCTTCAATTCATATCCAAATTAAACTGCACTTCACAACCATTTCCTTCGGAACAAAATATGCTTGCATCTCAAACTAAATGGGAGCATATAGAAGAAGCCAAACAGCCAACAAACTGTCGGTCTTCTCGTCGTACACACTGGCAAACAAAAAGCAACATATCTCTAGGCGAAAAAAAAAAGGTTCAAAATTCAGCAGGGAGTAAACTAAAGTCCACCAGTTAAGAAGAATCGATAATATGATCCGCATCTGGTCTTGCTGAGTTCATAAGCATACGATTTCTAAAGGCTTGGACAGAGTATGCAAACTTCACTCCAACTGATCGCATCATGAAATTTTGAGGGATTCAATTCCAAAGCCCGAAAAACACTTTTGCGGATACAAAGGTTCAAAAACCGTAAAAAAATGCACAAGTAGAAGAATATCCGGGATTAAAATATATCAATCAGCTGATAATCAAGCTAGGTGTTGAATTACGATGCGTCACCGATTTTGTTACGCAAACCGGAGCCATTAGACTTGCGACTCTGTTGCTCGAAGAGCTCCCATTGCAACGGGACTGTGCCTGCCTGCTAGAAGAAATAAGATTTGGCGAAAATGGAGGCGTAGTCTTATGCTGTTTTGTGCTCAGGCTTAGAGACAATGGGTTGAGCTGTGTCAACCCTTTGTTGCGAACACAAGCACAAACAGTTAGCTTCGTATGTTCTTATCCACGTTGGCGTTGAAAGGCTTATCTTCGCTTGCACAAGGTAAAAAAAATGCTTCACATGATTTCTTTCAACTTTAAACTTGACCCATCCCCGTAGATTTCTTGTTGACTTAACTGTTTTCACTTTTCTTAAGCCTTATTTAACGTTCAAAATCTCACGTTGAAGAGCCAAAAGTCCCGGCCCGGCAAAGCTGGGAATTTCGCTTCTCAGTGACCTCTATTTAGCTTGTAACCGGAAATTGGCTGCGACTAGATTTAAAGTTAAGCCAGCACATGGGGGAATATTTTTTCTTCAATCATGCAACAACTCTTTATGCAGGCAAACGCCGCGGATTTTGTAGATTACTAGAAATTTCTGTAATGCATCATGGTGATCTAACTCTAGCAGAAGGTGAGCATTAATACGTTTTGCCTTGCAAGTGACATAAAACAAAAGCCATATGCATGGTAAGGCCTTCTTCAACAGATATAATTTTTAAATTGAATTCAACTTGGATTTGTTTATTTATTTTTTGGGGTAAGTTCATGCAACCCGACGAATGTAAGCAAGCTCTTAAACATGATCATTTCTAACCATTTATGTCATCATATCTGATTTTGTAATTACAAATGAATGGTTGCGATTTCCGAAAGCATAAGCGTAAATAAGCCACGAATTCCAGGCGTTGTTGATTCAACTCGCGAAATCAGCTCGATCTGCTTGAGGGCACGATAATGTGACTAAGGTTCGACAAGGTTTTTTCTTTGCCGCACTACGCTCAAAATCTCGGCTGATCTACAACCGATGATTTCAAACAACTTTTCATCGTGAAAACTAAACAACACGTCATTATGAAAATAACAGGTCCGAAACACCAATAGCACGCCTTTAACAAAATCTCTGTTTTCTTTTACTTCAAATCATCTTGACTATTTTAACGATGATTTCTGCTCTTGACCACACTTAAAGGAAGAAATTCCAAACATTCGTCTTCTGTAAAAATGGTGTATTACTTAAAGAGGCAGAGGTACTGCTCCTTGCAATTCGTTTCATCGAAGAACGATACTGATGAAAGTAGCGAACCATATAGCGAACAAAACTGAAAGTTATGATTAAGTTATGACTATCAAACCAAACTGAGAGAGGATCGTTATTAAGACTCACAGTCACTTTTGTGTAGTTTAAAGAGCCGCACGCCAGGCTTAGTTCCTAAGGAAACTGAGATGCCCTGTAGGTGTGAAGTGCAAAACGAAATGTGGTGTCAAGCTCGTTTTTTTTTTTCTAGTTTAAAAACATTACGAAACGCGGTGATGTTTCCAGTGTCAAGCTTTTCTTTCACTAGCGAATCAAGAAAAAGGCGAGTGACGAATCGGTCCGGACACTCCGTTTTAGCACGCCGCCACGGTGGTTGCAAGATT
>BLAZ01000613.1:1628011-1633011 GCA_014633955.1 Acropora tenuis
AGTTTTTTTTTTTTTTTTTTTTTATAACTACACTTGAACAAAAATCAACTTCGCTGACATGACTCGCGCTCTCTGATGTAAAATCTGCCAGACTTCCCAGGTGACCTAAAAATCCACATTGCATGACTTTACTCGCGCGTTTTTCCGTCGCAAATTCCTTCCTATCGGAGTTTTAGCGCTCGTGATAGATTTATTAAGACGATTTTGCTTTGATAGAAATAATATATCAGGAACGACCTTATTAACTTATTTATTTAGATATCCATTCATTTGTTTTTTTATTCAATGGCTCCGAAATAACAATGCGTTTTGTTGTCATGAAATAAACCGGAGGTTCCCCGGCCTTTCTGTTTCCCATTGATTTCTCGTGAAAATAAAAGAGCAGAGATATGCGCTCCACTTTACACGTTCTCACTGAAATGGTGTTCTGCCGAGTTTGCAACTCGATTATCGAATTTTTTTTTTCGACGTTGAAATCTTCCGGCAACAAGTCGCTTGCCCTTCCTAATACACGCCCCTCGGAATGTAAAAGTTACATATTTTACATGCATACGAACCCTTTCCTTAAACAATGAGAGTTGACAGTTCTACAAACAGAGAAATATGAAAAAACAATTACACAAAGCAATTATAGGTCTGAATTGATGCCAAGGGCAAAAGTCTTCTACAATCTGTGTCTCGTGGGTTCGCAACGACTCTGTTAGACGCTCAAGTCGGCTTCTAGATATTCACGCCTTAGGTTTACTGATGAACAGCAGCTTTCAGGACCATCTCAAAGCTTTTCTGGCGAATTTGACACAGGTAGGGAGAAAAGCCAGGCCTAAATTGTCAATATAAACTTTCAGACTCGAAGTACGTTGATGCTTGAATGAATAGTGGTGGTTTTTAGTTTAGTCATAGATTATTGCCTTGCGACCTTACAATATGGTGGTGATGCGCAAACTCTTGGCAAGAAGTCCGTCTTGAGGTCGGTGAATGCTACATTCGCTACGTGCAAGAAAGGCAGCTAAATCAGGAAAAATCCTTCGATGGGATTGAACTATGCGAAAACCTTGATGTATTCAGGCGTTAGTGATCAGTTTACAGCATTGCAGACAGCTCAAATGGAGCTCTTTGTAGGAGCATGCGGGAATTCTTCCGTCGCGCAATCCAAAGTCTCTTCTCCCCTCTTCTGCCCCTGGTAACGCCCGCGTTTCCTCCTGTGAAACGACCTTAATATAAGCCTGACAAACACTTCACCTTTTAGCCCTTGTAATTGCGTTTTTTGAAAACGATATACACAGGTACAAAGTCCAGAGACTAGTTCTATCACCGAGGGCGCAGCGATGAAATTTTCTGTCATCTAACGTTTCCTCTAGGTAAGAAAAAAAAGTGCTTTTAAATTCTCCTGCTGAATTGGGGTGACATTAGAGACCAAATGTCGTGCCCTGAGATTCTATACAATTGTTTCGTCCCTATATCCGATTTAACTGGTCAAAGTACAATTTTCTGGTATCAAGGTACCATATAACTAAGTTTCATGTTGTTTTTTATTTAGACAATACGGAAAGCAAAACTTTCTATTAAGCTCTGCAAGTCATTCCCGCGAGTTCTGAAAGTTTCTCTATACTTTGCACTCTCCTTTTTATTGCTTTTGAGAGTCTTTTTATCTCACCCGGAGTGTTCCTAACTTGCCTTTTCAATCAAAGGACACCTTGTTTTCACTGTCCTGCTTATTCTTTGTCTTCGGGTTGAATGTCGTCTATAGTGAAGTGATATACCTTTTCAAACCTAAAGGAGAAATCGATACAATGACTGAAAATTCATCGCTTAGCCTCTCCAAACAGTAAATCTGAGCGAATGCTTTCAAAGTTACATGTGCACCTATTTTAAAGCTGTCTCCAGAGGAAAACGAAGTTCAACGCTGGTGGAACTTAAGATCGTAACCAATAGTTTGTAATTTCATCTTCTCGAGTATGTTACCTTCGCACGAGCATTCGAGCTGTGAAAGGGTATCAGCTAAGTTGATCCACGCTTATCGAAAACTAAATCCAGTGACAGGCCACACTTGTCACCGCTTATCCATCTATCGACACGACATCAAAACAGCTTCTAAAATTCTTCGGGTCACATTTTTCTCCTTAAGTGCCTCGGTTTCTCCAATTCGAAGCTTCGTAGCTATTGACAATCATTAGATGAATCAAGTTTTCATGGTCCTTTTGGGATTGCCTCTAATTACAAAGTTTCATTACAGCTGCACGTTTCTAATTTTCATTCTTCATTTCAGTCTCGTTTTTTTTCGATATTTCTATAATCTTAGAAGAAAAAAGTCCTCTCTTATCGCAGAAGGTTCGAGAGTTTACCTATAACAGGTCACAGATATAAGTTACGGGAAATTTCAAGTCGACTGCCCTTACAGAGCCGTCCTGTCCCTGACCTAATTGTGAAAGAAAAAACTTCCGTATTGGAGTAAAGACCACTGACACAGGTTAACACGAACACGTGCTTTTGAGTGCTTCCTTGATAGGCGATCGAATGTCTTTCCCTGGGAACAAGTTTGGTTCCCAGGGTATAAAGGCTCACCGAAGGTGAAAGACCCTGGGTATGAAATGCAAGCGATCGTCTGATATTTCCGTCCTTGTCGTCTAAAAGCACGGCTTATTTTCACAAGTAAAAAAGGGCAAATGGATCAAATGTCCAACTAGTCATTAGTTTTTAGCCGAACGAATTACCACTTGCTTTAAAGTTTCCATTTCTGGACATGCATAACTTCGGCTAATTCAACACTGCGAAGGTGCTTTCCTTCTTTGAATCGATATGTCTTTCGGCAAAGAAACCCATAGCTAAACTTAAGTAATTTAGCGAGTACGAGTCACCAAGGTTATAAAGAAAACTTGGGAAAATCTTACTACCAACAATGGCTCTTTGTTGGTCCCGGTTTCAACTTCAGTGATCGTTATGGACTGGGTCAGAGTATGACATACTCTCACCCAAGGCGGTGAGCGGAAAACACTCGAGTAAACTTTCCCAAGGCAGAGAGAAACAAATTCGGTGAACACGGTGAGTTTTTTTTTACTTCCTTCAGTGCTTCTGAAACTTTGAGTTGTTGAAACATCGATCGTAACATAACAATGACTGAGTTGCGAACTGTTTTAAAATCAAATCTGCGTGTTGCAGAAGCCCTAAGCACACTCCAGTATTATTCACAACACATGGCATGACCTAGACAGTTTAAAACGAGGTGCTACGTTTCTTATCCAAGCGGATTCCCTAGTTGAAGAACAGTAGTTTGTCATGATGCAGTTTGCTACATGCTTTACGAAGTTGATATAGTTTCGGGAGTCTGTAGTAGAGTATTGAAATCGTAGGACTGTGGGCTTAAGTATTCCCACTGCTGCATATTAAGTTTACTCAAGCTTTAGAGCCTGAGGATAAAATACTAGTCTGTAATTATTCAACAAATATGATAGCGAAATAATTTGAATCTTTTCCGGGAGGGCTTAACAATTTACAGAAGGTTTATCGAAATTTTGTGTTGTGGATGAATATATAAGCTTAAAAAAACGCTACTTTTCTCAGTTTTACTTTTAAAAGTCTCCAATCGGTTTTGAGAGCTGATAAAACGTTTAAAAAAACTGTAACAAGGTGTTCTTCTCATTGCAAGCTCTGACAAAAGATGATGCACGAGTGGTTTCCTCCATGAGAAAAACTCCATTGAGGGGCTGTGCCACGCCATTTCAATTTCCGCACGGAAACTTAAGTTGATGTCAAGCGAACGATTAAACGTATTTTTATCACTCCGAATGAACACGTCTATACCTCACAAAGTTATGGAGCTACTACTTATTTACTGTCCATTTCATGGTAACGTTTTACATTACGCACTGAACCTCAGGTCAAATGCAAAATGAAGGCACCAGGGCAGGAAATGTCTTTTTTCTTATCTGGCAGGCAGCTTACGTAACCAACAATTTCGCCTTCGCACCATAATGTCTGTAGTCAAGTACCGTTTCACTCACGTGAATGGACAGACTCCATTGTGAACAGTGAACTTTAACCTTCACGTGCAGGCAAAACGCTACCTTAGCATAACTTAGGGTCGAAACACGATAAGTCCTTGTTTATATTCTCGAGAAAGTTCTTATCTACCTATAAAAAAAAGTGATCTCAAAGACGCATGCGCGTAACGTAGAATTGTATTTTTGAGCTGAAATTTGCATTCGTATGTAAAAACTCGAAAGCGCATGGCGCGATACCTTGTCGAGGCGCCTATGAGTCGATCGTTAAACACTTTAGATAGCTGCACTTTGCTCTTGCCAAACTCAGCCATTGTTTGACTTGTAATGTTATTTTGATGTTGGCACCGAATTTAGTTCCACTCATAAGTTGAAACACTTGGCCACTGTGTCTGAGGGGCGGCAAATAGGATAACCTACGATAATGAACTGCATTGCTAATTAACTCTTTAAAATTCTTCTCACTCATGCACTGACCCAGAAATAGGTTAGTGGAGTCTTTGTCTTGACAAAATTTGGCGCTGGCGTATCATCACTCGACTTATCAAAGTGTTTCTTTCTCCTGTCACGAAAATTGCCCCTCGGTTTCGGAGTCAAGTATTAATTTCCCAAATGTTCGCTTTTTTTCAAACCCACTCTTATCTCCCCTCGTGGATGATGACAAGGTAAGCGTATAATAACTCCTCTAACGTTACGGCAGATGCTAACAGGTGTCTTATATCTGAAGTCTGAGGCCTCGTGCTTCTTCCATGGCTAGAAACAAACTTCGCAACCAGGTTTTTAACGAAGCTTTTGAGCTACTTGGTTTGAGAGAGAGAAACTCGAATTTTTAATTGCGCACTCGGTGAATATGTCAGATTAGCGGAAACGTCACTTAACCTGCATGTCTTTATATCCAAATGAAAAGCAAAAGGAAAAAAAATCTTACGTTGCTGTGTGTATGGACTATTTCCATGTTCTAATGTTCTAGTTCACAAATAACTACTACCCACGAAAATCTGCTCA
>BLAZ01000613.1:1635511-1638011 GCA_014633955.1 Acropora tenuis
ATGATGCACAAAATTGTCCAAGCCACCTGTTTCACCACATAATACTGAAGATAACCTGCTTTAAATTAAATTCACTCAGCTCTTGAGTCTTCTATAGCTAGCTTGTAGAGAAGCCGAGCTAGAAATTGGTCGGATTACAATCGTTCTTTTTGATAGGTTACCATGACAGAAATAAACTGCTGTATTCTAGAGATTTCGCAACCTTCTTATACTCGCATAGGTTCCGCTTTCTTGCACAAGAAGTTGTCTTGTTTCTTTCCAAGTGTATCCGAAGTGTTATCGAATATTTGTCGATAAGACTTCGGATGTTCTCGGAACGAAACAAGACTTCTTGAGTAAGGAGTCGGAACCAATACGGGGGTATGTATATTCCGATTTTTTATACTACATCGTTTCTTCGACGAGCAGTGTCGAAAATTGCTCTTCGGATAGTGGCCTAGCTCTCCGAAAGAATGCAAAATTGTGTTCGAGGTGAAGGAAATGAAGATTACATATCAATACATTTTCCAAATGGCAAAAATGTATGAAAATAGGAGAGTCGAAAGCTGAAGTTTGGAGCAATGGTCCACTTTACTAGAGCGAAAAAATTTTTATTGAATATTTCTAAATGATTTCACTCCAGAATGGACAAGAATTCAAAGAAAAAAAGAATAGTTGATAAAAGGAATAACCAGTTTTGTGCAATAAGCCCTCCGAGCAAGTTGTGTTATGAGCTCGTTTCTTTTGCTTCAGAAAGGAGTCATCTAATTCTTTTAAAGTGCAAAGTGCCATAAATCATAGCTTACATTTTCTACGAGAAATTTTTTTTTTCTTCAGAAAAAAAAGGGTTTAAATAATTCACATTTCGATCCAGTCGGTGAACGTTAACTTGTGTCTCTGGTCATGCAACCATGATGGTAAAATGTCAATGTACTTGACATTAAACAAAAATAACTCAACCACAGACTCGGTTATAGTCTTATGCAAACTGAATTTTGACCATTGTATGCTGCACTCCGACTGATTCAGTCGCTGTAGAGCACCAGTCAAGGTTGATAGGAAGACAACGAAAATCGAAGAGCCCAGAACTAGAGGGGAATGCTTGCTGACTGAGTCATCGACTGACTGCACGACTGAGGTTTGGAGAACACTTTGATTTTAATTTCGGCTAAAATGACTCATGAGATCACTTTCACGAGATTTCTTGAGTATTCTGACTTACGCATAAAGAGGCGAAGACAACTTTTTTATCAATAGCATGCTTAGACTGGTAAGAAAGATCAGTACATAACAAAGGACAAATCGTGTAAGATATGTTAAGTTAACAAAACTTGAGAAACTATCCTTTGAAACTATTTTAACATGGAGAGACAAGAAGATATGTTTTGACAATAACAAGTTTCAAGTTCATCATACACTAAAACTACGAAGAGAACTCGCAGGCAAGTATTTGAGACCTATCAAAACTCTGAATTTGTTCTCAAGCTAAAAAAACGAAAAGAATAAATAACCTATCTTCTTTCACACTCTGACCAAGCGAAGAGTTCATGAAGTTCTATCTAAAACACTAGTAAGCGAAATTGAGTGAAAGTAACATTAGGAAACACAAGTATTTCGTTACTTCAGCACGTTTTCAGTCCGTAATTGAATATTTTGTCAAACTGAGAAGAATTGGCCAGAAAACATGCGTTTTTCTCCACTTAAGTGACAGTCCCTATCAGCAAAATGCGCGTTACGTAATCTGATGCGTATTCGATGCATATTCGTAATCTTCGTTACGTAATGTGATGCATACTCATCATCCTCAACAAAATGAAAGTCGAACTCTGAAAGTGGCTTTAGCGGAACCTATCGCTCCATAGCCCTTAATCAGAATATGCTATACTTTTAGAATTTTAGTCAACAAATAATCCAATATTTATTTTATTATTCTGAATTCTTGGCTCGCTCAACTCAACTCGAACTGAAATATTCTTGGTTTGAAGAAGTCAACCAGAGTTCATCTCGCTGCAAAGAGTTTAAAATGGAGATAGTATTTCTAAACCGTTCGAAATTTATAATCTCCAAAAACCACCTCTGGCTGGTCTCTGTAAAAACACAACACCCGTTACCTCGCGTGCCGACGAACAATCCGTTTCGCTGTCATAACTTTGAGGGCATCATAATTAACAAAGGTTCCCTAGTGTGCGATCTTATCTCTTTTATTAAGTTTTTGAATATTTTTAGACGCCATTGTCTTCGCACGTGACACTGTCAGTTAATTAATCCTTACTGAAAGCACTGGTCAAAAGGTCTATTCTCCCTCACGTTCCTGCGAGCATGAGGTTGATATAAACTTTATTTCAAGTTGTAAAATTGTCTTTTTTTTAACTCAGATTTTGCGAAGTCGTTGTTGAAGTTGTACTGAGTCCACGAATGAACGCTGTTTTTCGAAGTGGTCCAAAAAACACTTAAAGCTTTCGATTCTCCCTGCTGTTCTCTGAGCGATTGCGTAATCCAATTTTTGCATCACGAAGTGGCC
>BLAZ01000613.1:1655511-1658011 GCA_014633955.1 Acropora tenuis
GTGGGTAGGAAGGATTTGTTGTTATTGTCTACTTTATTTACTGTTTTTGGCTTCATGGAAGCGTTTATTCAATTTCCATGTTTTTTCAAGTTTTTAAACTCAATTCTATAGCTCAATTCTATAGCCGTCTTTCATGTACAGGTGTTGTTCAAACTTTGACATGTGAACTGATGACATTAGCCATGACTACAAAATACTATATCCATTCTCATAAGTTTTGCAACAAACGCAAACTCAGAACATATTAGCTTACTATGCAATCAACCTGAAAATTTCATTAATAATTAATGTCACTTGCATTGCTGCCTGTGTGAGAGAGTTATTTTTTCAATGCAGTGATGACAAAGCACTTAGGCTTATGCCCTAACATGGATGGCTACTAACTTGTAAAGCACAATATTATTAACAACCATTTACTATCCACAGTTCGAATAATAGGTTTTTCATATCAGTACTATGTCTCTTGTGTATCAGATGTGGCAAAAATTTAAAAGAAATAGAACCACAGGAATGTTACACTACACAGCACCAATACTACAAGGAAAGTCCTGTCATCAACAGCTTTCATATTCTTAAAAGGTCAAAATTTTAGTTTTACTACACAAAAGAAATGGAACAACTTTGTACAGCACAGTAAACCAGTTGCATGTAAAAGTAACGTTGAATTAGACATTTAATTCCATAGTAGTAGTTAAGTTTTATTTTTCAAGCAATCAGTGATGTCAGGGTTCTTTTTACATTAGATATATATATATATATATAACCTCTGTTAAATTCATATTTAAATATATTTTCTAAGAAAATTGTATCAAAATATTCTTTTTCTAGCTTTTGGTGGTACTATTAAAATGTTGTGGATGCTTTCTTTGTGACAAAGTCTGATATTATCTCTAACATAATTCAATATGACCATACAAGAAGAAAATCATGATAAATTTCATAGACAAGAGTCAGATGGCTTTTATCCAAAAAATGGCAATAACTTTTTTAAGCACCTCTCAGAGGCTTTCCCCGGGGTAAAGAATCAAGTGTACCCTTGGGGTTCAACGTTTTCCTTCAAACCCTGGAACAACATTCCAGTCAAATTCAGTAGCATTCTATGGCCTTGTGACATGTGAAAGTGTGCAAATTAAAATTATTTCTTAGAAAGGTCAGAGACTTAGCAAGTACTGTAGCTTATCACTTGCCTCCAAACTCACTATACAGATGAGTAGCAGTGCATTCACAAACTTACAGACCACAAAGGTATCAGTGTGATGCAAGGAAGGTACTTAACCCACCCCTCCATGCTACCAGAAAGGGTACACCCAATTTCCAATAGTACACATCAGAATTTCAGCAAGCAAACACCTGCATTGGTTAATGTTGTTTGTCTTAACAGTGACAAAAAAAGTTAATGTTGGAGTAAATGAACATTTCTCTTTTTAAAAATGTCCTTTTGTTCCCTTTTATTGTTTGGAATGAAGGGCTTTCATGCTCAAAGACCACCTAGCAGTTATTTTAAAACTATGTTCGTACAGGATACTTCATATACGGCTCATCCTAACGTATAAGAACATCTCAAACTTTCGAATGACGTAAAACAATGAAGCCAAAAGGCCAAGAGACTCTTAAAAATTAAATAACCAAACCTTGGGCTCACAAAACAACGAAAAAATACCACAGGTTCTTGCACCTAGCTTAACCCTCACATACTTCATATATGTGAAGTGATATATGAAATGTTTGATACAGGATACTTCATATACTTCGGATACTGCAAAGATTCCAAGAAACTGCAAAATACCCGGCCATTTCAATTAGTTCTGACCTCTATTGTTTCGGAAGATGCAATGGATGCGATTTTTATTCAAAAGTAAGCAAATGAGCAGCCTGGTATTTTGCAGTTCGTTTCTTTAACGTTAACAAGCCTACCTTTTTAGGTTAAACAGTGTTGCTTCTTAAATTTCTGCTGTCTTTGATAAAAATTTGATAACCGTTCGCTGCACTTCTTTCTAGAATCGTCATCCCAATGACTAAAACATTTGAGTCCCATTCCTCTCGGGCCCCAATGGCGTCTACATAATTAATTATTCAAAACGGCTACCCACCCATAGCAGTATAAATAGCACGGCATCACATCTTCCGCCATCTGGCCTAGTAAAGTGCAGATAGCTAACCCGGGCCAATCAGAATGGGAGATGAGCTTAGACCCATAGATCACATGAAAATACCTGTCTTAATCATCATTTCTCAACCATACAAAGAATTTGGTAGACACGTTAGCATTCTGAACCCACGCTGTGGCATTGTTGAACAACTCGGGTTAAAACCTTGTGGACAAGACTCTGGGAAGGACTTACCAATGTCAAAATTGCTAAAGGCATCAAGTAGCAGGGTTTTCCTTCGAGGGAGGGGGTTGAGACGGCTAGATTAAGGATAAAACCTCCAAAGACGTGATAAGAGATTTCATATATCTGTCACAACGGGTTCTTTGACACGATCTTCGGGAATAAATCCA
>BLAZ01000613.1:1685511-1688011 GCA_014633955.1 Acropora tenuis
AAGAAAGATTACAGTTACTGTATATTGTACCTCTTGTAGTTCTTCCATTCTTTTGCTCATTTCCACATTCTTCTTTTGAAGCATTGTGCACTTAGCAGCAAATTTTTCCCGTTCATGTTCCTGCCAAAAAAAAAAAAACAAACAAAAAAAATAATCATCAAAAACGAAATTCAATTAAAACTGATACAAATTCCCACCTATTCAATCAACTCTCTTGGAGAGTTAAAGTAAAAGAGGTAAAGGCAGCAAGAATGAAAATCTACTCATTATTATTCCGTGTCTTCCAAACCATTAGGTTTATAACATTATGGAGAGACAATTGGCTGGTACTCAGCTGCTATCCTGTTCTTGTGCTATGCACATGCAAATTCTTACCATTGAATAGGAACCATTGTCTCCAGATTAGAAGGAAAAATAAATTCACTTAATAGCAGGCAAATCATCCCACATCTCCTGTATAATGGTAATAATTATTACTATTCTTATTGAACTTTCCAAAGTAGTTTTAGAAAAGAAATAAGATGTTTTCTTATAATTTATATCATTCTTTCTTTACCAGCTTGGAGCATCTTGTCCGTTTGTCCTCAAGTTCATTCACAAGCCTGTGATTCTCCTTTTCTTTGTCATTGAGCTCATTGGCCTGCAAAAAAAGACATTGTTAATTATTACTTTGCCCTTGCAAGGCATCCAACCCCAGCCAGACTGGAAGCAATGATAATTCATCAACATAACAGCAAGAGCACCTTGGCAAACCCCAAGGAGATGAATTTTTAATAATAAGCAAAATACCCACCAGCAGGCTTAAGTGGTTGGCACTGACAGTATCTTACATGTACATTAACCTCAGTTATCATCTCTTGTCTTTCTTTCAATCACATTTAGTTTTCATCTTAACAACATGGGTTTTCTGGGTCTGAGTGAAATTACAGCTAAATGATTTTAACAAACATACATGTAAATTTGATTTCAAAGACAATGATGAGGGACACACTCCTGCTATAAACTTAACATTTCAACCATCAGCGCTTCATCAGAGCATTAATGAAAAAGGGCTAATGCTAAAATGTCAGCTTTATAACCTAACAGTGGTAATTTCTCTCTTATAAACTCAATTGATTCCAAATATGCTTGCTTCCCTTCCCAGCCAACGTCATAGCAACGTTATTCTTTCAGAAACTAAACACTTCAACCTATGTGTAGTTTATGTTACTTAACAAGAGAAAAGCAAATTAAGCAATAAAATCATTTTTACTGGAAATATGATACACATACTGTACAAGTACTACTAAAGTTTCAACCTACATGTAGTTGTTTTAAAGTTGGACTCTAAATTTCATTTGTCTCCCAACCTCAGTTTCCATCATTATGGTTGTGACAAAGAAAAAATTACTTAAGAAATAACTTCATTTTTACCAGAACTACAGCATGTTCTGACTGGCAAGATAGACATATCAGTACTGCCAAAGTTTAATAAAAATAATTTTCCTCAATTTTTAGAATTTATATGTGTTTCTATAATCATTATTTTCAACTTGACATAAGTTGCACGACTGATGTAGATTACAGACAATACAGTTTCATGAATTTTCTCTTTTAGAAAGACGTTTTAAAAAATGTATCATGTAAATTCCACACAGTGGACAGAGATCTCCCAGGAAACGTTAACCAAAAACAACCTTTAGCCCAGCAAATCCAATATCTATCAATGTTACATCTTGAAATAATGCTCTTTGAATATGCATGCACAAAAAAAAAAGAACTATAACTGTTACAGCGTCCTTTTGAAGGGATTAAGCAGTAAAGTAATTAATAAAGATAATTCCAGTTAGAACCCAAATTACGGTCATTTAAGGTATAGAACACATAACAGACCTTTTGCACAACAGGAATCAATAACATCCTTTGGTCATTTTATACATGTACTGTATGTATCTTAGCAAACTTAACTATATTTATTGTAAAATGGACGCTATTTTTTTCTCAATACAAGCCATTGCATCAAATGAGAAATCAATTTGAAAGCATTGAAAGGATTGCCCTGTGCAGGGGTATTAATCAAAAGACACAGTTACTGTTAAAATATTGCTACCATTTTGACACTAGCATTGCCCTTGGGCCATAATTAATATCATCCACAATCCTGCCCAAATGAACAACCAACATTATGATTCTTACATCCACAGCAGCAGTTTGTTACCTTAACAAAAAGTTCTGGATGACCACAAGTACTCATAATATTTTAGCTGTCATCTCTTTAGAAACGATTGAATTCAAAGACTGATAGCTAGATAGTATAATGTCTGAACTCAAAGAATGTGCCACTTGAAGAAATTATGCCAAAATTGCAATATCATGTTGACAAACAGGACTTGCATTCATTTCTTTCAAATAATTTGGCAAAAATAAACTAGAAAGGAAGGAATAACTTAAAAATCAAAAAAAAGGGGAGAAGAAGGCCAATCTCTTCATCACAATCAGCAATGGAAAAAATAAACTAGAA
>BLAZ01000613.1:1714771-1717271 GCA_014633955.1 Acropora tenuis
CCACAGTGTCGTTTGGAAGTATGCCTTTTACCTCTGCTTCACCAAACGAGGGAGAAACACGGAGAGGTGAATAGTGTTGGACACGAGGCGGCATTGTGGTGAATAAAAGCTTTAAAGCATACCACACAAGCTGAACTACTAACGGACCAAACTCTCAATACAGAAGCGATTAGGACCGCTAGAAGCAATTTTGTTCCGCTTCAGGCTTCTCGGAGGCGAATGGTTCTTGGCTCAAACACTGCAAGCTGCCGATCAACTCGCGTGAAAAGCAGTTTTCACTTGCGTGGCATACTTTACACGAAAGCCATATTATTTTGAGTGTTTACGAATGGAAATACCTCGGCTTCCTTCTCCTTGAGCATCCTGTCTTTCTCTGAAAGTTGGCTCCCGTCCACATCAGTAGCATCGTGAGCAGTGCTTTTTCTTTTCCTTAAGCAAAAACCAGAAACAATAAACAAAAAAATAAATGATACCTGATCAAGCTCACATTCATCATTGTTCCTTCTTGCCTTCACGATACTAAAAAAATTGGCCTTTTGCAACGTTTTCTAGTGTATGAAATCGTCAATTAAGCGAGGATAAACATCAAGTCCAAGATGAAACCAAATGCGACCTTGAGGCTAAATACATGAAAACAGAAGAACATCGATCGTCTTCCAAAGAGGACTTTCCAAAGGCCAACTTCAATTCATTTTCGAGCTTTCTAAGAGAGTCTGAATGCGAAGTCTTTGTGCTGAATATCAGTTGTCATTCATTCTGAAAGTTGAACTAATTACCAAAGCAAAAATTAGACTCGCCTGGAAAAAGAGACTTAAAGAACTCGGAAATGGCGACAATCGAATAAGCCAGTCATAAGTAAACACAAACGCTAGAGAAATCCCGAAACGTTGATCGTCTATTATTATGACAGGAAACTACAAGTGACCTAAGAGTGATTCCGCCGTAAACACTTCTGTTGGCAATTCAACTAGGTCTCCAAGCCTGCTTTGCTACACTGCGAAGGCCTAAAGGTCTTAACCTAACACGAGGGCGAAGTTTTATCTCCGTAAGTTGATAGTGTCTCGGACAAAATCGGGAAAATTCGTGTGCTTCTTGAACGAGGTTGCGTTGGCATTCAACATCCTCACTAAAACAACAAAAGGGTCGAGGAGACAAGTAAAATGAAAGTACAGAATTGCTCGCTCACATGTTTTCTATGGATCTCTTAGGTGACGGCGCTCCTTGTTCCGTTCGAGATAAGCGCTCTGCTCTGTAATTTTCATAATGAACTTCTTGTGTGACATCTTTCAAATCCTGCATGTGCGTTCTAAAAAAGACAATGTCAGTCCAGAATTTAGGTAGACTGTTTCTTTGGGTGAAAGGTTTACCCAAAAGAAACACCGATGCCAGTATGTTCATCTTTAGACGATGGTTAATTAATAAATGCAGTCAAATTATGGGAACATTCAGCTGGAGTCAGTCAGCCTTCCAGGCATCTCTGCGATTGAACTGTCGATCTCAAACTGACTCAAGCATTTTCTCCCTGTAATGAAATCCGATTTAAAGTCGACTTCTGCATTGCAGTATCGAAGAAGCGATTAACACCGCTCTGCTCACCTTATCAACATGTTTCTAAGCTTGATGAAGTCGCAGTGATCAGGATTCTCGACTGAAAATCAAGATAAAAGGAACGAGAGGTATAAATCGTTCCGTGAAAGAATGTGTGTTGGACAATGACCAGGCAGGATATAAAAGGCCTCCAATTAACCTCATGGATATTCTCTCTCTGCTCTGAGATAAATCTCTCCTTTTGAAAATTTCACATTGAGAGCGCCGTAGCCTTCACGGAACCAGAGATCCTTAGTAACACCGATAGCTAGTGCTAGTGGAAGACTTGGGTCCATGCTGTGATACGCTGAGCGGTCTTTTAGAAGCGAAATAGACACAAACGCGGAAAATGTTTTCTTTTTTCCCTTGGTGTTCAAATTTCGTTTTTCTGAAATCAAACAGTTCGAGGAGAGGGAATTTGAAGTACCCGATGAACCATACCTTCTGCCACCCCCCAAGGGTACTGCCTTACTCGCACTTGTTTTCCTCTGATTTCTGCAACACTGTTGCTGCCAATTACAGCAAAAGGAATGCTTGCCTACAAAATCGCAACGACAATTAACGTTGACAAGAGAATGGTGTCCGCCCACAAATCAGTTTGCTTGATTGTTCAAAGAGCCACTGTCTCGGTAGTTATGCTGTTTCTAAGTCATAACGAGTTGAAAAACAAAACTTGGTACTTGGTTCAAAAGCCGCAACATTCCTTTCAAACCCACTGGAGTTCCATTCAAATCATGGCACGACATTGCTCCTTTAAACTTGTTTGATTTAACAATTTCTGCGCACGCCGACAGCCTCAAACCACACATATCACTCAGTCAAGAATATTGGTATAAATTTTGCCGCGCAATGCGTCGACCGCTTTTCCCCTCATGAATGACTAATTTCGCAGGTGACCTTTTAGTTGTCTTTC
>BLAZ01000613.1:1746722-1751722 GCA_014633955.1 Acropora tenuis
GTCAACTTTAGACCGTACAAAGTAAACGATCTGTCGAGGTTTCGAACGTTAGCCCTTCGTCTGCGCTAGCCCTTTGCTCTGGCGAAGGGCGAACGCTCGAAACGTGAGCTTCGTATTGTAAACGGTAAGTGACGACGAAGGGCGAACGCCCGAAACTTCAGCTTCGTAATCTTATTGGCAAGTGACAACAAAGAGCGAACATTCGAAACGCCAGCTTCGTAATCTAATCGGCAAGTGACAACAAAAGGCGAACACTCGAAACGTAAGCTTCGTGATCTAATCGGCAAGTGCTGACGAAGAGCTAGCGCTCGAAACGTCATCTTCGTTATTATTTTAACCGTGGAAATTTAACCCTTCTCAACTCGTTTGATACCAAAATTTAATTGTCGTGTCTCACGTCCCCACCAACGTGGCACAACTGTTTCTTTAGAAACATTTTTCTCTCTTTGCTGTGGGCCTTCTACTAACGGTGTGAACGCATTTAGCCATAGCTTGAGGTTGGGAATTGAAAATAACCCTGTTCACTGCGGCTTCTCTAAAAGCAGTAACACCCTTTGCAAAAACTTCAACTCGCCCAGAAAAGCAATCGAAATCAAACTTGAACCTTAACATGGAATTTAACAAAAAAAGTGTCCACATTTAGTTACATTTGAAAGTTTGGAACGTTCAGTTTGTCTCTTTTCGTGCTAATCATAAAAGCACCATTAATATAATTATCATTCTTTATCGAAGTAAATGGAATCAGTATCTAAACAGCATAAAATTAAAAAAATGTCTTCCTGACATATGTTAACAATCTATTTGCTCTAAAATGGTCCGTTTTGTTCTGGGCTACGAGCAGTCTGTAATTTTGAAGTTTTTTCGAGGAGGTTAGTAATGCAAAATAATAATTTAAGAAAACTGCCAAACTTATTATCAGGGCGGGCCAATTGCCAGGGGTCAAAAACATAGGAATTACAATTCGGATCCTGGAATAATTCTTAATTATAGCTTTTCACAACTACCTTAGTTATCTTTGTTTGATGTAAAAGTTGGCTTCACAAAAGGACTTAATATCAAAGAGAAATCGAGTCATGAAAATGGCCATTTCTGGAAATTTGGCGAAGGGGTCATTCAACAAAAATGGTCAACGATAGTCAATTTGTGGCCTAAACTTCAAGGGGCCAAAAATCATTCTCGGCTCCTTGAAGTTTGGACCCAAATGATAGAAAAGCAAATGTTGGCTCGTGGTCTCATTTGTACGTATCCGATCCACATCTATATTAGAGTGTCCCCTCAGCAGTCTCAGCAATTTTAGCAACATTTATCTACTACGGAATCATAGGAGTGCGGGAGCAGTTAAATAGCCGAGCCTCAGAAGGGCTGCTTCATTAACAATTTGCGACAAGAAAAATACAAATATGGTGAAACTGAGTGCGGCATTACACATTTGTTGGTAGCTTTACATGGTGTTTCCCTCTTTCAGCACCTAATCAGCTGTTTCGGCTTTTAACAGAACTTGGTTGTGGAGCCTGATCTGTCTCCCATGTATGTTGCCATATAGCATATTGTTCTCTAACAATGGTCTCATCCCTGTGTGTTTTATGACGACGATAACAGCGAATGAGTTGAGTGGAAAAGCCGAAGATTACATAGGTTCCAGAGAATACGAGGTAAGAGAGCGAATCCCTCTGCCCTATGATAATTATTTTCAAAGTATTTTAGGTCTCGCGCCACGCGTGAAGGTTATTTTTAACATCGACCCTATGGCATCAGTTCTAGTGGCGCCCGTCCCTATGGCCTCCAGGCTGACCAATCGGGATGTGTTCTATAAACAACTAGCCGCGTGACCCTGCGCTAAAATTAGAATTGAAAATATGGATTGATTGATGGGTCGAACGCAGTTCGCTCTATTTTGCGATGCAGGAGGAACATGTGTAACTGCTCAGTAATGCCCTGAAGAGAGTCTGAGCACCTGGCTTCATCCTCAATTGATGTCCTCTGCTCGGGGATCAGAGAGGCCAGTAAATAATGAACTCAAGTAAGCGAGTTAGCAGTTGCGGGTGCTACATGAACTCAAAACTCTACGCTCAAAATCAAATCAGTTTATTTAAGCTCGGTAACGTGAGGAGTGGTTGCCCGATCTCTCGAGCCGAAGGCTCATGTATCAAACCTACGAGCATTCCGGATCGAATTGGAATTTAGAAGTGTTCGTTTTACGCTTAACTCACGTTTTTTTTTCCTACAAAATGTATGTATTAATGTCCGATCCCATTTAACGCATGAAAAAGTTTTGATTTTAAGTATCATGCAACCTCACAAATCATGAAAATCGTTTTCAAAATTCAAATGTGTGAAACTGGAGTAGCCCCTCTCTTGCTTAATCCGAAAAAAGAGGTTCCCTCTGGTAGCGGGTTCTTGTGTTTTTATTCTTTTCATGGAACACTCGAGTAGAGTGCGGTCGAGTATTTGAGGGGCTGCTTTGTTCAATATTTGCGCGACAAGGAAGACATAAAAGCTGTTGAAACGGAGAAAGGTATGATAGGCTTTCTTGCACTTTGCGTTCTACTTTCTGTTTTTCCTTCTAAGGTGAGCTCGTTTATAATTGGAGACTGCACTGTTTCAGCACCTAATCAGTTATGTTTTGAAGTGTTCTTTTCCCTCTCTTTTTACAGGACTCAGTTGTGGAACCTGTCCTGTTTTTCATGTATGTGACCGGAGGGTATTGTCTTGAGACTCTCCCTTCATCGCTGCGTGTTTTTTTTGCTGACGATAATGAAGAAAAATACATACAGGAAATGCGTCGATTGAAAAACTGAAGATTACACAGCTTTTATAATCGGTAGGTACCCTAATAACTTCCTCCTATGTTACTCTCTCAGAACCAAGGGCATTTCCTTTTTCCCAACTTGAGGTAACGATAGGGTGAACATTAAGAGACCTTCTCTATCAACGCTAATCCTAGCTTTCATGTCCTATCTTTTTAATATTGGCACCAATACTGTTAGCCCAGAGCGTAGTACATGAGCTCTATGATATTTCACTTTAGTATTACGTGACAGTTAGTCCTAAGAAAGACGTAAAATTAAGAAAAGTTTTTCTCCTTGAATAAATAAAATTTAAAGTCTAAATTTTATTTAGTTTACAAACCATTGACTTTATGAAATATACGCGCGCAATATGAATCGGAATGTGGAGAGGTTATGAGACCATCTTATTCTATTTGGCGTGCTCTTCCATAGCATACTATTTAAATGACCATGTGTTATGAATGTATTTGAAATTGAAAGAGGCCAGCTGGAGACGCGTATCAGATCCTCTTAAATTAGATCTTTCAGTAAAAAAAGCTCAATAAGGTATTCAGATCCCTGACCATGTAAAAGTTTGTATAAAATGACTAGCGACTGAAATCGCCATTGTGTATTTAAAGACTGCCTTATCAAAAGAGGGAAAATTACTAAATGCTGATTGGCTGAGAGAGGGTATCTTTTCTTAATCACGAGGGCACTTTCGGTAATCAAAAAGGCATGATTACTTGATGCTGCATGGTTATAAGTTTCTTGGTAACGAAGCGTTATTGCCGATTAAATTGAAACTAAAACTGTAGTTTGAGGGAAAAAATGTTCATTGAATCCCCAAAAAGAGTGCTCTGGAGTATTCTACTCTAACTAGAACGAATCGTGACAGCTTGTGGTATAAACTTACGCTATTTGCGCAATGCAACTGATTAAGCACGTGCTTTTTTAGTTGTTCTAACGTGCGACGCTTGAACGTAATTTCTGAGCGCGTCTTTTTAACGGTTATTAGTTCCACTTTGCGTCTAAATGGTGATTTAGTGGAAGTTTGCGCCGTTCTTTCAAGCTATGGAAATTCATTTGTTTTTGTGTGAAGTAGATCTGCTACTTAGGGCAAAGAGACTCCTGGTTTTACCTAATCGCTTGTTTATTAACATGACAGACCGTCAGCTACCCGATTTGTTCATTTACAGAGAATTATGGGATTCTTGGTGTCAGTTAATCGTGTTTATTATTCAAAGAAGCTATGTCTTGATATAACGGCCCTCGAAATTACTGAGAGAACTGTTACACTAGAGCAGTAAATGTTTAATAACAGTACCATGCTTCGAACCTCACTTCTATGACCAGAGGAAAAATTCGTATGATTCACTCTTCAAATATCTCAGCCTGCGATGATTAACGTTCTCCTGTTTGACAAATAACCACACGTACAAACAACAAGAAACCATCGCTTGTTAATATTGAATTGATAGATGCATAAGTCTTATGCACCCCAATTAATAGTTCTATCAACATTCTTATGGAGCGTAAGTCTGATTTGCCTGCCTTTGTGTGCGTTTTCGCGGCATCCGCGCGGGTGCCGTAAGAGGCACTCTCGCAGCATGGCCTCCGTCAGTGAATAGACGCACTCTACGGGACACGCACCCTGAGATGTCCAATGTGACGAAGAGTCCAGTAGCATTGGGCGTCATTCATACGGCCTGGAAAACTGTAAAAGGTCAACAGATATGTCATCTACGAGTCAAACAATGACGCACAAGGCTGTAACTTTACCATACCCAGTGACGAGAGGGGCAATCATACCGTCTGCATCCACAACCCTCTACGACGACATAAAATGGCAGCTTTTATTTTCACGGTAAAAGTTCGGCTGTAAGCGTCCGGTGAATGGTACCGTCAAACATGCCAACGGCGATAGGAAAACATGGAATGGTGTCCGGGAAATGCCGCCATTGCCTAGTGCACTTTCATGATAATGACGATAATTTATAAAGAGAACAGAGACATAATTTTATATCTCTTCTGCCACGGTACTTTTAGAAATCCGCATAATGCAGCAACATGCAACTTTACGTATTGCCAAAGCCAAAGAATAACGAGCAGTACTCTCTTGCGCATATCAAGAATCCAGAGGTGTTTGCTGTTCGTTTACGGTGTTCGTAGCCATTGTCTCCGTGCAGTCACTTCTCTGCACATTTTGCCAACAACGGCTTCCAAAGTTTC
>BLAZ01000613.1:1770410-1772910 GCA_014633955.1 Acropora tenuis
CAATATCATGTCTTATCTTTTTTCCAAAATTGTTACCTCAGAGCACAGTACGTGAACCTAGTGTTCTTTTAAACTAACGTTTTCACAAAACATCACAGATAGCGAGCATTAGGGTATTAACATACCCGTCATATTAGCAAGAATAGTTTTCTCTTTTTCAGAGTTGTAAGGAACCATATGCACTAATTTTGATTCTTACTTTCAGACCAAAGCTCAATTCTTTAATTGGTGGAATCCTGGCATGGCGTTGCGTTTTCACAAAGCCTGTATCAACTTCATCAATAAAGTAAGAATATGAACTCTCTTGTAATACCATAACTTATTAGAATAAACACTTACAAGTATTGATTATAAAGAACTATTGATGACGATTAACGGACCCAAGTCCAGGAAAAATATAAGCACTATTTCCAGTAACATTTAAAACTAATATAGTCTTCGCACAACGACGTGGCCGCCTTGACGTCTCAACGAAGATAGCCTGGTGAATCAGTCATAGATTCTGAAAGGAACAAGAAGCACTAACATGCCCATAAATCATAAACAATACTGTTTTTTTTTTCATAACCTAGAAGAAAAGGCCTTTTGGGTGTTATTCTGTACATCAATGATCTATGAGGGAAGGACATGTTGAACAAACGCAATGTAAAGTTAGAGAAGGAATCAAAACGTTAACGTTCGATATTTTCTCTTTACTCTGAGACACACCTGTACTCGAAAGTATTTATCCCGAGGCAATACGGATAAGTCATTTTACTTCTTTTTGCAGACGTTTTTTCCCTAGTGATGCAATAGGCCATTTCCGAGTTCCCCTCAGTCTCTCTTTCAAAGCGAGTCTAAGTGCGAAACTTTTGTTATGATAATTAGTTCCAATTTCAATATGAATTAAAACTGATTTTCATAACAAAGACTTCGCACTTAGCCTCGCTTTGAAATAGAGGCTGAGGTGAACTCGGAAATGGCCTATTGTTACTGTGAAACGGAACAATTTCGAAACATGGTCCCTCTTTCGTGTCGTTCTGGTTATATAAGTAATTACTTCTCTGTTTTGTTTTCTATTTATTTCACTGGTTGATTTTCCTTTTGTTTTTGGTTTGACTCCATTGTCTTCGTCTTTGTTGTGTTACTCAGGGCTAACTACAAGCCTCTTTCGAAGTGACGTTTGATAAAATTTTAGTTCAATGCAATTGAGTCCAACAAGCTTCGCAAATATGGCCGTCATTTGTTTGTTTTGCTTTTGCTTCATAGAGCGGTTTTCAAATGACTGTCGGAAAACCAAAACCAAAGCAATTACTCCGACCAATCACAACGGGAACAAACAGCTTCATGAACCAATCACATTTCCTATGAATTACCTGTAACTCACCCGAAGCGCGGGAAAAATCACGCGTACACGGCGCGATTGGTTTTGGTTTTGCTTCTCATTGGTTGAAAAACTGGCGCGAGTCTTTTAAGCCAATCACCAAGCGTAGCAATCGCAATCACGTAATTACTTTCGGCAGTCGTTTGAAATCTGCTCTATCGGTACAAAATACATAAACTACAGCGCCCATGGGTTTCAGGTACAACTCCCTACAGCCTAATGGGCTAAATTGATGTTTGATATTTTTTAGTACCCTCAAAGATTTTGTCCTTTTAAGCTTAATTACAGTTTGCTTTTGCTTTCACCAGCTTACAACAAGACAGGGAAGCAGTTCGGACGATGGCAAGAATTTCACAAAGTCAGGACATGCGCCGTCGTCGACGTCAATTCGCACATGAAGAATGTTTATAACTGGTACACATGTTTCTTTTCCACATCAGTCAGGGTAAGTTTATACTACAAACTGTTATTAAGATTATTAATCTCAAAATAGATACATAAAATCGATAGGCCAGGTTTTTAAAGAACGTTTTAGACATTGAAAAGAGACTGTTCTTCACCTACAACAACCTCGTTCCGAGGACCTCTCCCTAAGCTATTGGCCAAAAGCCAATGGCGAAGGTCTGAAACTTTCCCCGGAAGATGTTTCCAGGGCATGGAGATCCAAACAATGAGCCTGAAATTTAAGTGTTATTTTTATTTGCACTTCACGATGGAATAATAAGTTATCAGTGAGATGTTGCAAAGAGAAGCAAATCTAGTACTTAATCACCGCAATTTAAAATATCAGACTAAATGGGAGCGGAAATCTGTAATACATTAAGTAAAAAAAAGATAATTCCGTTTTGATCTGTTCTTACCTGAACCAAATTCATTCAAGACTTGAAAACAACATGCGTTCCATTTACACTAGTAGGCAAATAACTAAAAACGTCCAGATTTGCGGCTTACTTTTCTAACTTAAAAAATCCATTACATGAACTCATTATACACTACCACCCTATATTACTAGCCTCGGCCTTACCCACAACTACCCCCATGGGCTTCAGGTATTACCACCTTCAGCCTTACTTACTACTACCCCCCATGGGCCTCAGGAATTACCACCTTCAGCCTTACTTACTACTACCCCCATGG
>BLAZ01000613.1:1830410-1832910 GCA_014633955.1 Acropora tenuis
CGTCAGGCGTCAGACAGAGTAAAATCTATAAGTGCCATTTGGCAGTTACGGTGGCTAAAGAGTTAAAGAAAATCAAGTAAGAGATGAAATTCAACGTATCCTGAGCTGTTACAAAGGGCAAAAGTACCCACTTTATACAATAGAAGGTTACAGGACATTGCAATTTCAATGCATGGACGCGCTGGCAAATACGAATGCTTCGGGCGAAACACTAATGCAAGGAACGAGGATGATTTTCTGATCATCTTTACTTTCTTAACCGAACGTGCTTAGTAGTTTTACATCCCATATTAGGAGTGTGACGTAAGCAATGCTAATTTATGCAAGCAATCAAGCGTGTCTAATGTAATGTGTCAGCGCTTGGCAGAGTCTCCATCGCTTCAAAATGGATACGGGTGTGGTAACCGGACGGTCGGGTAAGGCTTCAAGTGGTCGACCAATCAGAGAGTGACCAGGTGTGAGAGGAGCTATCTCATCATTATCATTTGCTACAAGTGACATGAATAGAGGTCTTGGATTGAGGCAAGCTTCAATTTGGCATAAGACGGTCATCATTTCTTCGAACGTTAGCTTATGTTCTCCAACAATTCGCTTCAAGTGGTGCTTGCAGGCTTTGATTCCGTTCTCCCAGACAGACCCATGGTGGGGACCTGTGGGCGGACTGAACTTCCACTGAATGCTTTGGTTGGAGAGGAAGTTTGCAATTGATTCTTGTTTCTCTTGCTGTTTAAGGAAGTGTGACAGCTATTTTAAATTTTTGTCTGCACGGCGAAAACAGGTTGCAATGTCACTCCAAATTTCATTTGGTTTTCCTCTTCGAGAGACAAAACGCCGGAGGGCACTAAGAAAAGCTTCAGCAGTGAGGTCTGAAACTAGCTCAATGTGACAGGATTCAGTTGTAAGGCAGACGAAGACGGCTGCGTAGGCTTTGAGGTATGTTGGTCTTCGGGTTGATCCAACTTTGAGAGTTAAAGGTCCCGCATAGTTAACTGAGACCCTTTCATTGGAAAAGGTGGGAAGTACGCCTGCCGCTGGGAGCTGACCCATAAGTTGAGTAGTAATCTTGGGGGATGTACGCTGACACACAATACACTGGCGTGTTAACTTGCGTACTGCTCTGCGTGCACCAACGATGTGATAGAGGTCTTGAAGTGATCCTAAAGTGAGTTTGGGACCTGCATGGCACAAACGTTTGTGTTCACTCTGTATAATCAGCGAGGTGAGGTGGAGTTTTCCATGGAGGATCACCGGGTGTCGGGAATGATTGACCTTGTGTGACTGTGAGAGTCGCCCACCAACTCTTAGCAGTCCATCCGCATCTAAGAACGGATTCAAGGGTTGCAGAGGATTTGATAAGGGTAGCGGCTTTCCTTTCTTGAGTTTCTCAAGTGTGTCCGAAAATGTCTGACCTTGTGCTTGTTTGAATAGCCAGACCTTTGCTTTAGACAACCCATTTACTGACAATGGCGTGGAGCTGAATAAGTGAGAGCGGGTGACGACACGAAATACCCACGTAATGACTCTGAAAAGTTGAGTGAAACTCAAGTATCTTTGAATGTCAATAACAGGCTTGACTTCAGTGGTCACTGCTTGGGGAGTAACTTTCTTTATTTCTTCTTCCTTTGTCTCCTTTAGCTGTAAAGTTTCTCTCTTGAGACCTGAGGAATAAAGAGCTTCCAGCGAAGGAGGGGGCGTAAACTTGGATGGCCATCTTGATCCCACCTGGACCGTTCCACCAAAGCTTGTGATGAACAATTTCTTCTGGCAATATGCCGGAGATCCAATGTCGGCCGGGTTCTCTTCGCCACTGATATGGTTCCACTTTTCCAGAGGAACATTTTCTTGAATTTCTCCGATTCTGTTTGCTTCAAATGTCTTAAGGCGTTGGCTGCTTCCATGGATCCAATAAAGGACAATAGTGCTATCGGTGAAAGCATGAAGATAACATGTAGGAATGGACAGGATTCCTTGATGCTTCATAAGTTGCGCGAGTAAATGAGCTCCGCAAAGTTCAAGACGGGGTAAAGTGACCTTCTTGAGCGGTGCAACCCGTGTCTTAGCCAAAGCAAGTGATATGTGGACACCGCCGGCCGTGTCGATACTTCTTACATACACAACACCACAGTACGCCCTTTCACTAGCGTCGGAAAAGCCAATCAATTGTCCATCAACAATTTGAACACTGACTGGAGCATAGCATCATGAAATGCAGGGCAGAAATTTCAGAGAATTGCATTCTCCAATCTAACCAATCTCTCTGAATGTCCGGTGGGAGGGGTTCATCCCAGGTTGTCCCTCGCTCCCACAGTTTCTGGAAAATAATCTTCACTATGATGGTGACACAGGAGATGAAACCAAGGGGGTCCAAGATTTTCGCTGAATCAGACAATACTGCACGTTTGGTGATATGAGATTCTTCCTCAAACGAATTAGGTGGGGAGAATCTGAAATAATCTTGACTTGAGCTGTACTCCATCCCAAGGGCCGTTACGAAGTTGTC
>BLAZ01000613.1:1876054-1878554 GCA_014633955.1 Acropora tenuis
GGTACTCCATGGAGTAGGGCTCCGCGTTTTGTCATCTCCCGCTTAGAATGGAGTGATCGCCACAAGAACACAAACATATTTTCTAAATTGGCCGTTTCGGAGTTGCGCGGGGAGATAGGACGAGTTTCAAATTTTAACTAATCGATATATTGACACCATCAAATGAAAGATAACATTGAGATTGGCAATTTGCCAAAATGTACTGGACACTAAAAGAAATTTGCAAGAAGGAGACTGGTTTCTAAACGAAACTACTCCCGAGATAAGAAATTACGCAGTGTCGAAGTGTTTAAGGCTCAAGATCAGCCCCACTCAACGTGAATAAACAGGGTTTTAATACTTTGAATTACGGTTAGTAAAGTTAACAGTTTAGACATCGTTTTTTTTTTCTCACACAAAGTTAATGGAAGTGTTAAAAGTATACTCTAATCATTCAATTGAAGGATTGGGGAACAAAGCCTAACTGACTAATTGATCTCATGTCAAATTCTCCTTTGTTCATCGAAGGAAGAACTAGGTTTTTGTGTGTATACAGCTGTATGCATCTAATCACAATGTCATCTAATCAGGCGCAGTATAATCTAGTCATTTGCCTAAATTTCAGGGACATACACAGTACTGATAACTATACTATTCAGCTAACATTAGGTTAGGAAAATAACTATCACTCAGCAAAAACTAATGTGTCCTTTTAGAATCTCTATTTAAAATTGAATTTATAGGCCATTGATGCCTCCCACATGTGTAACAGTTGCTGACGAATATTTCAATTTCAAAATCAGAAATCTTTATTGCTCTGTTAGTGCTTCAGTAATTCACTCTCCTTGCTGAAGTTATCATTTGGCCTCGGACGACCGTCGCTTTTCAATAATCATATATTTGTAAAGATTTTTATCGTTATCTATAAATAGGTACGGTTGGCAGTTACATTGAATCACCGATTTATTGCACTCTTTAGAGACAAGTCTATGTTAAATATGAACTGTTTATATTGTATATGAGTTAACAATTATTCCACGAGCGCGTGTTGGAGATGAGATGATAGATAGCCAACGAGGCGCGCACGATTTTGCCGTGATCGATATTGATTTTGCCTTGATCAAAGTGATTCAGCCGTGGTCAAATTCATTTTGCCTTGGCGAAAATGATTGTACTGTGACAGTCGTGGGCTACCGTAAATTAATTCCGTGGCGTTGAATTTGAATTAATATTATGCATCAGTCATTTCCAGCGTGCATGAAGGCGCGCGCAACCGCTTAAGATTGCAACCATCAATTACTTCACTATGCGGTAATGTTATAGAGTTCCATTCCATCTTGTTACTTATTTAAGCAATAGACCACAAGTTTCTATGGTTTATAGGCTGATAAACCACGCGGGATGTTGGTAGAACACGAGAAGAATTTGTAAATCACGAGCCGCAGGCGAGTGATTTACAAATTCTTCGAGTGGCAAAGTGGCGACTATGTTCCTTTGATAAATGAAAGATTAAAGGTGAGAAACAATTTCCTGCAAAAGGAAATGTAAATTAAGTCTGTTGACCTTTTTAAAAAACTTGAATCGCGACCAACAAACGAGGCCTCCGAGACGACATTACAGCGGCTTTTGCATGGTGATCGCGGGCGTAACATTTTATTGAAAGGCCGCTGAATTTAAAAGCGTTGTGTTGCAGATTCTGTCGCAAGGAATACAATAACTTACAATAGTTATGAGGATTATTTCCAAGTCTTTCGAGGTTTCAGCACGAAAAGTTACCCAGAGCAGCTAATTCACATTTAACTTAGACGTAAAGCGTGAGCTGTAAATGAAAACAAATCAAAATGCATCACAGCCATTATTTTCAAAGTCAACCCTCGCGTTTGTGTTTCTTAGTTAAAATACATTTTTATATTTCACATCATAACAGAAGAGCTCAGTCAACATGACCGGTCAGACCAAGCATTCGCCAGTCAAAACTTCAAATTTTGCAGGACAAATATCCGATGACCGGCGCTAATTTGAAGGCTTGCTTTTAGAAATATCATCAGTGTCTGCAGGGGATGAGGCTGGGTATTCAAAGTCACTATTCTCTCCTGACGTTGCGGCCTCCTCCACAGGGGGGCCCCTTATTCGTTGGGACTTACCCTGCAATGCCACTTTGCTTTCTTTTTCTTAACCTTTTCTCTTTGTTCTCTGTAGAACTGATCTTTGGAGCAGGTCTTCGAGGTTTAATCTCACAACTGTACCTTTTCATGTACAAAGTGGGTGTGGAACATTCACATAGTTCTGTAAACTTGAACAAAACGATTTGAACTGACCTTCGTACTCATTGTAACCTTGAATTGGTCACGATTACAAGCTCTTGCACACGATTAAGCATCTTGTTATTCCTGGGAGAGTAAACTCTGACTCTGGAAGAGTTTGGATACTTGACTGGGGTAGACACTCGACAACACAACAAAATGAAGGTACAAAAACGTTTACTGCAGAAAATACCGAAAAATCTCGCACAGAGTAAGGA
>BLAZ01000613.1:1931432-1933932 GCA_014633955.1 Acropora tenuis
TTTTTAACCTTTTGAGAGTATATATATGATCATAGGCACTCCAAAGCACAACCAGTTCATTTGCTTGAATGACTCTTGGGTGTACATCTTTCAAAAGGTGAGTTCAATGCAATATTTTAGACCTTCGATCAAAAGATAAACTTTCGGAATACTCAAGAGTAATGATCATGGTCGCTTCACGTTTGACCTCTTATTTTGTTGATTTATTTTGAATGCTACGAAAGCCTTTCGGGTTCTTATTAACAGTGAAGCAGTTGTCGAAGAAAGCGATTGTTTCACCTTATTGGTTTTGCTCTTGAAGAATGATGCATTTCAAATCATTCAGCTGATTGCAAATATACTTACCTTGAATATTAAAAGAAAAAATTTCGTCACATTTTGTCCAGCTCAGAGAAAACTCACTCTTCAACCAAATATCACGATATTTGATAATAATTATAGGTATGCCCCTCTGGAGCGTAAAGAGTTTGTGAAATATCTTGGTATTTTTATTGAACAAAATCTAACCTGGAAACACCATATTGATCATGTAGCCTTTAGAATAAGTCGATATGTAGGTATATTATCCAAACTGCGTCCTAACTCATACACTAATAACCATTTATCGCTCTATCATTTCACCACATTTAATCTATGGCTTGTTAGCCTAGGATCAAGCCTGTAAGTCTCACTTTGAAAAGCTTCTCAAATTACAAAAACGTGCTCTTAGATTAAGTTACTTTTCTGATTTCAAACAACACGCAGTACCTTTATTTATCGAAGCCGGTGTTTTACCATTGAAATTTCCTTTATTAAGATCACAGTTAATTTAATGTATGACGTTAGGCACAAAATAGAACCTAGTAGAATTCAAACACAGTTTCAAGATATTTCTCCCTATTACACTAGATCCCCTGCTTCAAACATTTTCTATACGCAAAGCTCTAGACTCTCAATTAAACTAAATTCTTTCTCACGAATCGGATCAACTATCTGGAATGGAATAACGCCAAAAAATTCTAGAAAGAACGACTTCAGCAGGAAAATAACAAGTCTACCTTTCGATATTTTAATTTCTGGAAACTCTTATCTAGAAACTTGCGAAAATATTCATAGAATAAAGCATTTCGCCAAATCAGATAATGGTCTTAAAAACTAAAGGATATTATTAGTTAAATTAATCACTTTAAATGCATTTAATAAATTCCCTACCACAATTATTCCTCTGTTCTTTTATTCGAAGGAATCTTAACTTGCTACTTGTGATATCCTTCATCTAGAGTAAACCTTTTCGTCAAATATCATTGAATCTTAAGACTATCAACAATGAATAAACTAGAATCACAATCTTTATTCCACAGCACTACCTCAGATATATCTTTATCATAGAATCATTCAGTCGCTCTTGTCTTAAATAATAATTATGCCCTTTCGTAATCTTTATCATTGTAAATATATTAACTATTTTATCTTTGCTCCACCCAACTCGATTAGCCTTGCTAAGTTTGGGTGGACAAACTCTTCACTGTAACTAACTAGTATTGATTGTTTCAGTTTTGCAACAAAGAACGAAATTTAGCCACTCTTGTCTCTGCCTTGTTGTTAGACTATTGATAAAAAAAACAGCGTTATACCGACCGAAAACAAGCGCTGTTTTCAGCGAAAATATTAAAAAAATTTCTGATTGGAGGAGAACGTGTCACGTGTCATTGGTCAAAACTTCATGACGCCCTAGGGCGAACAAAATTTCATGAACGCCCCAGGGCAACAACAACTTGAACTTTCGAATCACACGTGATCAGGTCGTGCACTTTTGAAACCGCGGCAAATTTATTTGCCAGCCGCGTCAAGCAAATAATTTTTTACGCAGTCATGGCAGCTAAACGGTTTCAAACAAGAACTGAAGAAGAAATTGAGCAGCTTCTACACGATAAAAGCTCCAAATCTACTAACAAGGCGACCGACAATGCCGTGAGAACGTGACTTTTCAACGAAGTCTTAACATTTGTGATTTAATTAGCAGTTATGTATTTGTGACTTATTTTATATGCAAATTACTGGAATTTGTAACATTTTGCAATGAAGTCGTAAACTGACATCCGTGTATTGTTCTATTTGTTCTATTGTTCTAAGTCTAGGTATATAACAATAAACACTTAATGACTGGCCCCTCGGGAAACAGAGAGTTTTGTTTTCCCTAGACCCTCAATGTTCCCCTTGGCTTCGCCTCGGGTAACATTGGGGGTCTCGGGGAAACAAAACTCACTGCTTCCCTTGGGGCCAGTCATTAAGTGCTTATTGTTATATACCTAGACTTTCACCAATCAAAACGAGCATTGTGATTTGTTGATTCTTGATCACGTGCCCCAGATTAAATGAGCAGTTGTTGTCCACGCGTCGCACGTGATCAGTGCATGGCTGAATTTAAAATGACGTGATCTTCAGCACGTTCTCACGTCAGCTTGACTTTCGAATTTCACATCACATAGCAAAGCCAAGAGCAAAGTTCTGGAACAAGTGT
>BLAZ01000613.1:1967370-1969870 GCA_014633955.1 Acropora tenuis
GAGATGAGAGAATTTCACGCAAGGGGGGAAGCGTTACGTGACGTATAAAAAATTGGGTGCACAGGCACACCAATTGCTCGAACAGGACGTTATGGAATGGAGGGTAGCCTGGTCTGGCCTCTTAGAGCTTCGGTTGTCGATCAACCTTACTCTGACACCTAGCTGGGCATCGATCTGAATCACACATTGACAGATTTCTGTGAATAGTTCAATACCTGCTTCTTACACTGAGTACAGATATGCACACCTCGGTTATTTAGATGAAAAAAAAAAAATGGAGATGAAAATGTTATCGTGACATCTTAACATTTTTTTCTTTCAATCTGAAATACAGTCTGGGGTTGCCCCCCAAAAAAATGAAAATAATAATGATTAAAGAAGATGAGGATAATCATGAATCATTGTGAGCTGTAAGAATGAAACACAGCTTCGGTGCAAAGACTTCGTCTCTTTCTACATAAACCTCTTAAAAGAACAATTCTTTATTTGCTATTCCAATGTGTGTCGCAACCATCTTTTCAGCTTCCCCGTTCACAGAACATTGAAAATCAAAAAGAAAGGAAACAAAACGCGAAGAAAAGCATACGACATTCGAGGCCCTAAACATGTTAAAACTTTTACTTCCACGCTGAGCTAAAACAAATTGTTCAAGTTTGTTTTTTTACCTTGTACCGTGATAATCATTACAGTTCATAGTGAATAAAAGCGCCTCTAACATGACTATGATGTAAAGCTACATATTCAATTCAATAAAATTCTCCAAATTTCTTAAAATATCTCTCTGTACAAAACTACACATAATTTCAAGAGGTGACTGATTTGCGGCGATAGCAAACACTTACATCAAATGGATCTTTCCTGTCGGTTTTGTTCACTAGGACGTTCCGACCGATGGCCATTTGTCAGAGCGAATGACTAAGGGGTAACGACGAAGAACTAACGCTCTTACGAAGGGCTAACCCTTGAAACGTCAATTCGAAATCTTACGGTGGTGATTTGTCTTACAGACGCTCATTTCAAGCACCAAATTTCCGTGCTTCACTTTACCAGTGAAACGGCATCTCAGTTTCTTTAGAAACCAAACTCTTGACTCGTCGATGATCAAAATGCCTCTTACAACTCCTTTCATGCTTTTATCGAACCCTTCTTTAAATTTTGCACACGTTTTTGCAGTTCAATTTAAAGTCACCATGCGTGAATCAAAGTTGTGAAAGCTAGGAGTCATAGGCATATCTGTTGAATTCAGCTAGCTAATGGAAGAGCCATGCAGAACTGCACTAACGACGAAATCTTCGAAAAAGAATTTCACAACTCTTCTTTTCGTATTTTAGCTTACCCAACTCATTTTGAGCTACCTATCTGACAAACTCGAGAAAAATTGCTGGTTCTACATGATTTTATGTTTCATATACATCAAAAGTTATGGAAATCTTATTTAAACATGTTATTTACAAGAATAGAACTGCTGAGAACGAATTTAACGACCTCGGAATTTTCTGAGAGAAAAAAAAAAGATTAAAGACTGAACATCTTGCATTCAAAATGCTAGTGTAAAGAAAATGTTTGTAATAAATAGAAAAAAAAATCTGCTTTGTTAATCCACTTCTCGACGTGGGTTTTCTTCAATCCTTCATCCTATCGGCCAAGCCCTGGTCACGATACAGAGCAAACCGCTGATTTGGCGCTAAGAATGAAAGAGAAGAAGAACAAAGAATAAGTCGCTTGAAAACCAAAGCAAAACAAGGGCCAAGAAAGAAGAAGCTTAGCAAATTTGACGCTACAAATTACCGTGCCAGGTTGAGAAGCCTCAAGGAGAAGGATTGAAAACAGCGTCATTTACGCTACAGAACGTATCGCATGAGCATATTCGGATAACAGTACGAAAGAGAAAGCAAACATTATCGGCACACATCGAAAACAAAATTGAGATAACTCATTGCCTTCGTCGTCCTCGGCAATTTGCCGTCGTCGTGGTCCTCGTCGTCGTAAGGGCATCGTCATCACCATTATCATCATCATCGTCATCACCGCCAATGCCTCAATTCATTCGGGACTTTAGCTTATACAACAAAAGACTCAAAGGCTTGCACACCTCACTTGAGTTACCCTTTTGCGTTAATCACACTTGGATGACGAAGAAGAAACTTCAGAAGGGAAGTGTATTGATATGCCACCATCTGCAGTCCCCTTGCGACTTTTCAGGGTCATTTGCAATGTTATTAAGAGAACTTGGATTGAGGAAGGGTGATAAGAAATGACAGAAGAGACCCGAGCGGTCGGTTAACTCAAGCAACGAACGGTCCAGCACGGTCGCTCCCTATTCTAACACCCTAGCGATCTACTTACAAACGCTCATTTCATTAAGCTGTAACAGTAGCTTAACCTACAGGCACCTTATAGAAATAACAAGGCCACTACGTGAACGTATATGCGACATGTGCAATGATTCACAATGCTTGTGAATTTGCAATAAGATAAAAAAAACACGGTGGGTTTTTAA
>BLAZ01000613.1:1984035-1989035 GCA_014633955.1 Acropora tenuis
CGATTTTGAGGAGAGAGGAGAGAAACTTTATTTAAGTGTCAAGTTCATTTAGTGTTAAAGCACACTAATTGTGGACACTGTAAACTGAAATTACCACAAATCAAATCTAACCAAACGTAGATTTTTGAGGAGAGGGGAAAACCGAAATAACCTGACGAAAACCTCTCAGAGGAGGGAAGAGAACCAACCTACTCAACCCACATGCGACGCCGAGTTTAGAAATCGAACCCGGGCCACATTGGTGGGAGGCAAAGTGCTCTCACCACTACGCCACCACTGCTCCCCAAGGAAACCGGAGTACCCGGAGAATAGCCTTGCGTCAGGTTGAGAAACTCAGCCCGCATACAATGATCTTGGAGGTGTGACACGCCATTGATGACCCCCATAAGCCAACCCGGCTGATTCCCCTAGGGACACGGGAATAATTTATCAACAAGGGCATAAAGATTCAAAGAGAAGGTAGCGAGGTCGAGTGAATTGAGCGCCGGACTTGAAATCTGTGGTTTCCGCTCTGACCATCAGGCTGGATTTGATTCAACTTTTGGGCTACCTTTCATGCCAACGTTAAGATTGCGTGTGCTCCCTAATTTCGGTAAGAGACAAACGAGGGGGTGAAACACACGTATCGCGGGAAACTCGGAGGACACGCGAGGGGTGCCGAAAATTAATTTTCAGCGCTCCCCTTGCGTCGTGTGTTCTCCAAGTCTCGCGTGGCGCGTGTATTTCGCCCGCTCGTTAATCGGTTTGTCTCTCGCGGAAATTAGGTACTACTCGCATTCTGAATTGCTGCGAATTACAATCAAAATAAACCAAGAAAGAAGATAAAACTACACATTTAACAATCACACATTCAAAAACTGCTAGAAAATTCGGGACGGAAACTTCTAGAAAATTCGAGACGGCCAAAGAAATGACATACGGCAAGGTTGCCATGGTCATAAGAGCACGCGTCTTCCACGGATTCGATTCCGGACTCGACGTCATGAGCTGGTTTGAGGTTGTTTCGATTGCACAAAATGCATTCGCCCAAGCAAAACACAGTTGCTTAAGAAGCCTAATTCTCCGCTTAGCTTTGTTTTTCTTACCCGTTGCAGGTGCAGGTAATGTTGGTACAGGTGGTAATTGGGAGACATCCACCTCTTCATTGTTCTGCAGCCGCTTAATCGCCGACTCTATTTGCTGCAGAGGATAAAAGACCACAAAGTAGAATAGCTCAAAAGTTTACAGCGTTTGTAATATTGCCACCCTCCTTAATGTACATAACTCCATATTTGTTTAAAAAGGTGAAAGATATGAGTATCTGGCTTCAGGTGACCAGAGACATCGCGACCTTTCTAATGAGCGACTTTGGGAGTGGGTCGGTGTGCTTAAAAGATATAAACATTTCGCTTTATCTAATGCTTTGTAGAGAAGAACAGGCGTGTTTCTAGGGATTGCTAGGTTTCTGGGCGGTTGTAGATAGGGCAAAAATTGTAGCTCGGACGACAAAAAGTGAAGTCAGAACACCCAAATCTCAAACCATTTTTTTTTTCAGCAAAATGCACCCTTGCCCCTTTTCCGAACACAGAAATAAATACCGTGGAATATGATTCAAACAGCAAACAAAGAGAAGTACTCTCCCATAATTTGCATCGCAATTGCACAGAGAGAGCATCCCTTGAAGAAGTTGATCGACTGTTGCCATATTCTGCCATATTTATTTCTGTCACGAGAGGACGACGACGATGACGTCAGAGACATCGGAAAACCCGATTTTCGTTCGTTTCAACTTCACTCTTTGTTATCTAAGGCAAATAGTTTTGATGCCTACGAAAAAAAGAAAAAGGTGTAATGCGCTTCGAACAGGTGCAAGGAGGTGATATGTTGAGATTAGGAGCTCCTTGATGTGTAGCATTAGCTTATTGTAATATTATTGATATTTGGTGCAACAAATACATGAAATTGATGTATTTGAACTGCTGATTGCAAAAAATTTATTTCAATTATAATTTACACTGAAATTATCGATATTATTGATGTGATTATACTGCGCGTCACGTTTGTTACAAACAGCTTGAGTTTCAATCATTATAAACAGAGTTTTTTCCGGCTTTTTCACCTTTTCTCCTTTTGACTACAACAACCATTTGTGTAATGAATTTGGGAAACGAATTTCCACATTCTCTCTGTGAAACGCTTCCCAGCATGCGACTCCCGCGCTCACGGTTTAGTCGCACCAGTCTGTCAACCCAATTTTACATGCTGATTACAGCTTGGTTTGTTATTAATACCGCGGAGGACCACTGACATGATAAGACCATAACGCAGGAGTAGACGGGGCGAGGGGCGAGGGGAGAGGCATGAGTTTGAGGTGACGAAATTCGATTTGTTGGAAGGACTGATTACTGTACAGGGATTTCCTCACCTTGGAAATTGCAAGAAACTGTTTAGCTTGCTGGATTTCTCCTTGTTTCTTGCAAGTCACGGCAGCTACTCTGTACTCATTCCTTCTTGTGGTAAATAAATCCACGCTTTTGGCATTTTCAGATGAAGGAATCTAAAGGAATATTGAAAAGATCGTATTAATTATTAGTTAAAGGAATCTTCAGTAAGGTTGGGTAACATGACAGTCTAAATCATGAATTTCAAGACATTTTTTTCATCGAAGATTGAAAACTTAAAAATGACTTGTTATGCTTCTACATAATTTCAATCCTGTTTGCCAAAAAATCAATAAGCCAAAAAATCAATTAGCCAAAAAAGAAGAAAAATTACAACCGCCAAAAATAATGAAACTGAATACAAGTCAAAAAGCAAATTTAGAAAACGAAAAAGATTAGAAAAGATCTTGTGCTGAGAAAATCACATACTGTAAATGCTAATAATGTCAAATAATTTATCAGCAAAATACCAACAGCGCCATAATTTTTGTTGCTATTGTTACTATATAAATTATGTATACACACACACCACTTATGAAACATGAAAAAAATTAAAATTTGAGCATACCTGTGATTCAGTTAATTCCTTATTTGCTGTTAAAAGAGGAGAATAACAATTATTACCATTCACAATGTATTGAGGGGCATTTCTTTCTGTTTATCAATTTTTTTTGTTGACAAATCATGCCAATCAAATTCATAGGAGTACAGTGTTGTCTCAAAGGATAAATTAAAATTACCAAGGGATTTAATTAACTGTGTGGCAGATGCTTGCTAAATTTTCTTCTATGGTCCCTTGGCTTTTCAGTTTTAGCCACAAGGCTGACTGAAGAAGAATAAGTGAGAAGGGCAACCCTCTTACCTTCCCGCTCTTGTAGTGGTATGTAAAAGTTCTTAACGTTGATTACTCACTGCAATTCAATTTTGAACTTCTGCCATGCATGCAGGCTATAACATCATTTTGATTCCCGTACTTATACAGTGGGTTTGAATCCCATTCAGGCCTTTCTCGTTACTACATAAGTAGTAAAAAACAAAACAAAAATAAACAAGTGAGGATCACACACTTTGAACTTTGTTTCAACCCGCAGTTCAAACACATGACTTTCATGTATCAACATCATATAATTATATGTATCTATAAATATTTCATTCAGCTGTCATTTGATTTGAATGCCAGCCTCTCCAATTTGCAGTGCATTTGTGTTCAAGTTGATATGCCTTTAGTAGAGCTAAAGAAAGTGACTACTAGGTATTGTTGAATTAAAGTGGACTAAACTTTTGTCCTCAATGAACAGGCTCACCAAAAAAAAAAAAATATTCATCACAGAAACTATTTGAGAATAATTCTATGTGCTGTACACACCGTGGTAAGATGCTGGTGCAGTGTCGTGATTTGCATTTGTTGCCTTGTTGGTCTGTGTAGATCCCTGATTCTCCACTTCAGGGATAGCTTGAGTTGTGGTTGGCGGAGAAGGAGCTGGAGCTTTTACAGCAACTGGAGGTGGCATAGCATCCATGTCAACTGTTTTACCAGCTTTGGCATCCTTAATCATTTGCTCTATTTCCTGCAATAATGTTAGTTCACTGTGTGTTAAGTATTGATACTTGCTGGTGTTACCAATATCAGATTAGCTCCCGCATGGGAGACCTGAGATCTTTACAGATTCCTTCATGAGGGATCTGAGACCTTTCTTGGCTCTTATATGAGAGAGCTGACATCTTTATTGGTTGCTATAACAGAGATCCGAGATCTTTATTGGCTCCTATATGAGAGACCTGAGACCCTATGTGGGAGAGCTAACACCTTCATTGGCTCCTATGTGAGAGAGAGCTGACATCTTTACTGGCTCCCATAATTTATGAGACCTGAGACCATTGATCTTTGTTGGCTCAAAAATGAGAGACCTGAGATCTTTGTTGGCTGCAAAATGAGACCTTTATTGGCTCCTATATGAGAGAGCTGATATCTTTATTGCCTCCTACAGAGAGACCTGAGATCCTTTTTAGCTCCAAAATGAGAGCATTGAGATCTTTATTGGCTCCAAAATAAGACCTTTGTTGGATGGGAGAGCTGACATCTTTATTGGCTCTCACATGAGAGACCTGAGATCTTTGTTGGCTCCAAAATGAGACCTTTATTGACTCCTGTATGAGAGAGCTGACCTCTTTATTGGCTGCCACAATTTATGAGACCTGAGATCTTTGACCTTTATTGGCTCAAAAATCAGAGACCTGAGATCTTTGTTGGCTGCAAAATGAGACCTTTCTTGGCTCCTATCTGAAAGAGCTGACATCTTTATTGGTTCCTATGTGAGAGAGCTGAAATCTTTATTGCCTCTCATGCGAGACCTGAGATCTTTACTGGTTCCGATATGAGACCTTTAATAGCAGCTTACTTTTTACTGGATTTTAGATTCTGTTAAAAAAAGTTGATTCAGCTCTCCATCCTTCTGAGGCAGTAAAATGAGTACACGCATACCGGGGAAAAGTTTAGGAAAAAAGTACCTGTACCTTTAATCCCCAACACCTGATGGCAAAGCTACAGTACTGTAGGTATTCATAGCAAGCACACAATTT
>BLAZ01000613.1:2004035-2006535 GCA_014633955.1 Acropora tenuis
ACTCAGGAATCTTACCTTCCAAATCACTCGAGATTTTTTCCGCCTGCACAGTACTTTCGCACGGCTCTATAATGCTGCCGCTTCACCAGCCTCGTGTCTTCGCTCGGCTGGCTCGTTGGCAAAAATAGGTGTGAGAAGAATACAAAGGCCTCAATAGAACAGTTTTATATATTTTTTAATCATGTTGCTGAAGGACAGCATGAACAGATCATTAATTATGCAGAAAGTGACGGCTGTGGCGACTTTACATTAAGCAAACACAAAGCCTGAGGTGTTTGACGGGTGTACATGCTGTGTTAACCGCGGAACAAATCGCTAGGCAGCTAGAGTAAAAAAAGAGGCGTATTTCGGTGGCCATGTTGTTTCCATCTGCTAAAAAGGATGAGGTTTACGGGAAAGGAAAAAATGCGCCCTTTTTTTATCTTCCCACTCACCATTTTCCAGCGCATAACTCGATTGGTTTTGCTTGCGCTTAGGCCCTGGTTAGTGATTTTTTCGCTGAATCATGCTATACAATATGGCCTTAACACTTAGTCCTTTGGTGGCAAAAACACTCTTTATTTATCAGTAAGAGAACTGCTGGAAAGTAAGCGCTAGATTTTCGGCGAACATCCTTTCAAGGCGAACAAAGACGTGTAGAAAACAAAGAAAAGAAGTTAATATCTTGTTTACGTAAAACGGAAAAGTCGTTGTTTGCAGGCCATGCAAACAGATCATTCTAAAACATCACGTTCGTTTGAGAGGCAGCTTTACATCTGTCGCTAACTGTCAATAAATACGCAAATATCTACCAAGTTTCTTTGATGTTTGTCAAAGCACAAATTCTAGGCCGAAGTTAATAGTCTTTCTTGTACCGGTTACTACTTAAATCTCTCCAAAAAAACTCAAACCATAGTTCGATGTCACTAATTTGATGTCTTGTACCGGTTACTACTTAAATCTCTCCAAAAAAACTCAAACCATAGTTCGATGTCACTAATTTGATGCAGCGGCTGAAAAAGGAGTTTGTCTGTTATAAATTATTTTAAATCGATGCACCTCTCCTTTCCCACTTTCTCCATTTAAAGGAAAATGATATTTACAGTGTTTGTTTCACTGCTTGCCTTAAAGGTCGCATTTTCCAGATGAAAATAATCGGGTTCAAAGAAGAGTTAAAAAAACAGAGCTCCTGTAAATCTCCAAATAAAAATAATACTTGCGTTTGGCCTTGCTAATTGTACCATACTACAATGAACACTGTGTTTCTATAGGAAGCTATGTTCTGTTGAACCGTTTGGCGCAAATAATGTTGATTTGATTTCGATTCCGTCGTGAGAGAAAAGCGATTTTTGCATAAGAGGAAAGTGATACAAGACCCTCTAAATTGCGCACGGTAATTGCAGAGCGACAAATATATCCTATTGTTATTTCAATTCCCATCAGCGCCAAGGTTACTACAGAGAAATGATTCCAACAAACAGATCACACACCACCAGTGCGCGAAACAGCAGTTTGGAGGGCGCGTGAATAGTAGACTCCCTGTGGAGGGCTACTAATGTCAGAGAATTTCCAAAAAAACGCTGTAATGGCTGAGAGAACGTTGATTACTGCAGTACCTATTAGCTTAGGTTTTTTGTTGTTGTATGGATTCTAAAAGATCTTCTAGACATGACGCTAGCGCCGCCCAAACAGGGAAAGCATACTGGGATGATCGATCTCACTAAGCTACAATAAACTAGCACTTAATCATCACAGTTCAGTCCAGCCTTTCTAAGGAGACGCAAGGCATATATTTAACGGTGGATTTTAAGTCAGAAAACACCTGGCGGCTACACACTTAACGAACTGACATATTCAAAACAAGCTGGTGTGTTACAATATGTTTTCTGTTTCCATCTCTTTTTTTTTTCTTTTTTTTGTTTTGACTTGAAAATTGTGAAAAATTATATTTCCTGTGACACTGAAAGTGATGCGTTTGTGATGCAAAGACGTCGACAAGAAAGACTGGACGCCGGCTACAAAACGAGCAAATCAAAAAATTGTGCTTTCCTTCTTAGATATCCTGTATTGAAAAAGTGTACCTAAATGACGTCATGGGCAAGTTATTCTGGGCACCGACACCAAATCTACATCTTTATGGATGGACTTCTTATTTTGGATACTTGAGTCTCGAAACAACTTTGAGGAAAGTCTTCTAGAGCTCAAACATGGGGTTCATCGACTTCGCGTTTTGTTATTGTTTTCTCTCTCTATGTTTTTTTTGACAGTTTAATTCTCGTGGCATCTGCAAGACATACTCTAACATTTGTGTCCCTGAGTTGTAGTGAATAAGGATGTGTTCATCTTTCAATTGGAATTCCAGCTGCTATAACACCACTTTTACGAACGAAATTTTTTGTGGCATCAACAGACTGAGATGATCATGCAAGTCGCGGCACCGGATAACAGATGATTTCGGATTTAGCCCTTTTGTCAGAGCGAGATATTTTGCTTTCCCGCCGAGGCAGCCCTGCAGTTCAAT
>BLAZ01000613.1:2016535-2019975 GCA_014633955.1 Acropora tenuis
TACAAATCATAATTGCAAACGTCAATGAGTTGTTGTGATAATTCAATTGCCTTGGAATAAATTAATACCACTTTTATTACTAGCATTAACTCTTCTAGCAGCTGGTTTGAGAGAAGTTCACCGCAAAACAAAATGAAAGATAGCTAATTTTTTTCTCTACTTTCTAACAATTTTGACATCTTTGGAGGGTTGAAGAGATGACCTTCAAATTTTGAGGCCAAATCAGATCTAAAATGTTTTTACCTTGTCTTTAGAACTCCAGCGGGATTTTTACTATTGCTAATAAAAGCTAAAATATCGACTCCTCTAAAATGTGGAAAAGTTGATCATCCAAAACAACCTACAGCCATGACACCACTGTTTTTGAATGAAAATGGATCGATATTTGAACAAGGGAAAAAAACTGACAAGTCAGCAACATTTACAAGAGGAGAAAAGCTGTTGTATTGTCTCTTTCATTGCTTTTTTCACTGCCCTCATCTTCCAGCAGTAAAGGAGCGGATTTAAAGATGAATTAAACAAAAGCAAAGTTCCCGCATATCTCCATGCGAGAATAAGCGAGAGACTCGCCCCTCTTCGTGTAATGAGAGCTTGAATTATACTATATGGTAGATAGCAGACAATCAATGCCAGCTGCACCCACAACACAATATAAACTGTCTTTCTGTACAGCGACGCATTCACCGGAGTTACATCGTTTTGTCTTCGCCAAAAAGTACGACTGTCAACTTGGTTTTGATTACGGCGCAGCAAAATAAATATTTTGGCGTAAGAGAAACCAGATGTTGATAGACACAAAAATAAGACAAGGACTCCGTACCAGTTCGTCACTGGGGTACTAATAAACGAAACAGCCGTAAAAACGATGGACAGAATCCAAAAGAAAATCACCATTGCATACATTCGCTTTAAGGTGACAAATTGCCGGTATCGCAGCCTCAAAGACAGAGCAAAGAGTCTGTCTACGTTTATAGCAGTTGATGTCATCAGAGACACCGTGCACAAAACATAAGATGCTAACAAACGCGCATTACTAGCATATCGACAAACGTAAAGGTCTCCGTGAACTTGTGACATCAAAGACACAACGGTTAGAGGCTGTGAAATGACACCGACACACAAGTCTGTTACAGCCAGCGTGCGAAACAAGAGTTTAGACGGTGGGTGAAGTGTAGACACCTTGGAAAGAGCAAATAGAACCGTTGTATTTCCAAGAAATGCTAATACGGATAGAAGAATGTTTAAAGCTGAAATCCATTGAAGTTCAACATGTATGCCTTTAGTGAACACTTCGGAACAAAGCAAATCTGTCAAGGTTTTTTGGTGTTCAGATTTAGAATCGTTTGCGAGCGCCATTAAAGTATTATTTGCTGGTGTCAATTCGATGCAAGGGCAATTGGAGCAAAGAGACGTTTGGCGGGTTCTTAAAAGCGAACGGAAGTCTTTAAATATGGTAGATTCATAAATTTACTTTACGGGCCTTTGTAAATAATTGACCTGCAGAAAAATAGAATCTAATAAGTTATAACGATTGCGGCGAACTTCTAACAGTTGCACTTCGCTCGCATGAGTCTTAGCACTAAAAAACTCGGCCTGGGTCAGAGCAACGAAACTTTGTTTCGGACAGAACAGCCAAAGAAACGAATACTGTTTTGTTTCCTAATGTAAGGTCGAACGTGGTTTAGAATTAATTATACCTCATTAAAAGGCCAAAATAACCGTCTATAAAAGATTTCCTACTTTGCACATTAGAGATGGAGTTTAAAAAAAGAAAAGAAAAGAAATAACACAGAAAAGAAGAAAAACGAAAATAAAAGCTAAACAAACAAAGCGTTTGATTTTGATTAATCTTGACTTTGTTTTCTACAAACTCCACATGCTTTTTGAAAAGCTTGCTGGTGTTTTGAATGGTCTCCGGAAATTTTGCTCATCTAAGGCCGCGTAACGTGATCGTTGATACCGGATCTGTTTGACTACAATTCCTGTATTCTGTTCAATATAAACATCGATAGGCTTTGTTTTATCAAAAAGCTCTGCTTCGCCCGTTAACTTAACATTCCATGTACTGACAATGACAGTTAAATCTTCGTGTTCCGGCTTTTCATAACCCTCAAAGCGAGAATTCGGCAGGTGATCCCTTGTTTCCAAATGACTGAACGTGGACTGGAGTTGAAACTTGCAGCAATAACGCAACATTGTAATGTCAAAATGTCTTGCTAAAAAAAATAACAGTTTGTCTCTCGATCTCTTTTTAATGAAAAAAACATGTACACGACACTTGCTCGCGTGAAACAGTCACGAAATTTAAAATCAAAAACTCGTGCGTGAAACCATAATAAAAATTAATTCCCTCCAGAACATTTGCTTTTCCCGGGCTCTTTGGAAGTTAGCACAAAGCGCATTAAAAATTTAAGCTATTTAAATTGACGGCAAATTTTTTTGACAGTATTAAGTAGTAAGAAAGCCAGTGCGTAGGCAAACGATGTTGACCATTTAAATGGGAGACGGGTTGGGCGGAGTTTTGCATACATGGTAAGCAAAAATCCCCAAAGAAAAGTTCCCTTTACGATCGGTGTGTACGATTTACACGACCCTTAATTACTGAGAGGGGAATAACACGAGTTTGGCCTGTTCAAGATGGCAGCTGAAATGAAGACACGTGACAGACAAAAATTGGAGTATGGCCTGGAACTGGTGGAGAGCAGCAAACGCTAAAGACATTTTTCAAGAGGTTCCTTGTATTTTCGATAATTTTTGGACGGGCAAACCAAAAGTCCTATCATTTGCCTTCCAACCGAAATGTCCGGAATTTTCTGGTAAATGGTAAACAATCAAAGTGGACGAATGGAGAGATTTTAGGCGACTGTTAACGTTGTAGCTAACTGTTGTATCAGTTTTCACAGCTTCAAGTGTTTTGATAACTAAGATCTTCACTAAGAAATTTCTTCATTGAAATAACAAAGCAAAACTAGGGGAAACAGCTTTTGAAAACTACCACTGCGCCCTGTTGTGAGAAATGGTTGTCATTTGGCATTTTCCCTTGTAAGTACATCTTATTTTGTCGTTCGGGTTGCTCATTCCATGTTTTTTTTTTTGCGTGGTATTTTAGGAGAAAAACGCTGTTTTTGATTGGTCAACTTTTTCAAGCAGCTCAAAATTTTCAAGTTTGAAATGATTGAAAATAATGGCTAGCAGCTATCGCAATGGTACCCTCCTGGCAATGTAGAAGAGATAAGTTTTGCGTAGTCTTAAAGAGAGAATATCGGCCATCCGTTAGCCATTTTGAAATCGCACAGGACCAAGCAAAAATAATGATAAATAATAAAAATACAAAAAAATACAAGGAAGCATAAAAGCGTTTGTGAGAAATATTTCCATATTAGATCGGGCGCTGAAAGGAGATCACAGAAAAATACGTCATTATGACATTCTCAAAAAAA
>BLAZ01000613.1:2041819-2044319 GCA_014633955.1 Acropora tenuis
CTTCGGATGAATTATGTGAAAAATGTATAATAAAACAATTATTGAATTCGGTTTTCGCATGATATCATGAATTATCAAACCCTCGTGTCTGTGTTATCTGCCTCAGCCTTCGGCTTCGGCAGATAACACAGACCTCGGCTTTGATAATTCATGATATCATGCTCAACCTCATCCAATAATTGTTTAGTGTCTTGTAAGTGCTCCTGACATGCCAGTTTGTTTCGTTAATATTCAAATGCCGGTACCTTTTCATGTTTGCAAAAACAGTGGTGTCAAGGCAGTAGTTTGTTTCGGAAAATCAAACTTTGACATCCACCGTTTAGTGTAGTCAGTGTTGTCACTTCAACGTTTATCAGCAGCAGTAAAAACTTCACTGACTGAAGTTCCACAGACAAGGTGATAACATTTTAGATCTCCACTAGCGTAAGGACTCCTCAACTCTCCAAGGAGATTAAAATTGTTAAGAAGTAGGGAAAACAACATAGAAAAAAATAGCTAAGTTTTTAATGATTTTGTTGTGAGTTCAACTTCTCTCAAAGGAGCTGCTAGTTGTGTAAATACAAGTAATAAAAGTGGTATTCGTTTATTCGAAGGCAATAGAATTATAACAACAACTCCTTAATGTTTGGAATAAACTGTATGTTGTCAGTAAATATTTTTTCCCACAACTTTAGAATATTGACAACTTACTAAACAGTTCTACCTATGATGTTAAAAAGCAGCTTAGCTTAGGTTAGCATTAAGCCATGAAATCGAGCCATGCAGCTTAAACTGACAAAACAAGATCATTATATCATGATCTGCGTGCTTCATATAATGTTAACAGGTAATTGTGAAAGTATATATTACCGAACCGAAATTGGCGAAGACCCAATTCAAGGTTAGGAAAGCATAGCTTCTATTCAGTTACTGATTGCGGTTATTAACGTCAAAGAGACCGACGCGAGAAAAGATCCATTGTTCCTTATTTTCACGAAGAATATCCAAAAACAAACGAAAAGAGGCTGGTCAGTAAAACCAACACATTAATTTTCCAAATTTCTGATCCATTGACTAACTACACCTAATATGATGCCCCAACAACAATTGGAATCACATCTGCCTTCTTCATTGATCACCAGTCTTTTATCTGCCACGCTAGTTTTTCATATTTTTCCTTTCTCTTCCTTTCTTTGTCAAAAACCTTGTTGTCGGTGAGACAGGCGACATCTACGATCCTGCGTTATTTTTTGTGCTTATCCACTACCGTGCAGAATATCTGACTTTCTATGCTCTATTTTATGATCACATTGGACCATGCAATCCCGTAATTATTAATCCATGATAACTACTAGTCCATAAGAAATGGATAGATGACTCTCTGCTTCCTTCCTTTAAACTAGTATCCAGCCCTAGCTCGTCTCAAGGTCATAGTTAATGGTAGCGTGCACAGCACAAACTGCAACGGAGAAAGGTTGGGGTGTCATCCAAGAATATCACTCTCTTGATTTCTATTGTCCCTAAGCTTTGTCTACAACAGATAAACTCTGTTTTCCATTTTCCATGCTTTTTCTCAACAACTATTCTTTGCGATTCTAACATTCTTTGCGATTCTAGACAACCTCAAATATTCCAAGATCCACAAGTGTGGAATAAAATCAAGGGCCTTGCGATAGTGTATCCATGATATTGCTAAGTTGGTTTTCCTTCTTTTGCAAACTCTGAACGTTGTCTTATCCACCAAGAGTTAATCCATGGTTTCTCTAAATTTCTGTTGTCACCCTTCTTTTCCTATGGGAGAATCTTATAGTCTTGCAGATGCTCAAAGACTGTATCTTCAGTTGTCCCTGTTAACAATTTCCACGACCGACTGACAAATTGTAATAGTACTGTGATAGGGCTGAGCGGATTCCAATTCGGTCTGTAATCATAAAACAGACGACCGCGAAGCGGGAGTCCGATTCGATAATCAAGAGTATGATTACAGACTGGATTAGACGACACGATTACGATTTTGATTATAATTTCTGATTTTGAGACGTGTCTTTGCTTTGCTGATTATAATGAAGTTTGTGACTGGTTCGTTTAAAATGCAGTCCTAATTTTGATTGGTTCATCTCACTGTTCGATTACATAACAGGAAGCCAATTAGTAGAAAATACATGGACTTTTAAACCAATCACATTCAAGGAAAGTGTAATATTTTTTATTAAACATGATATCGGCCTATAGTTGTGCATTGCAATATCTGTAGAGCATAGCACTGTAACAGTTTTGCCCTTGGCTAGCCATTCTGGTGCTGATACTTCTTCATTGCCAATCAGTGAGTTGAATTGCGCGCTCTGCTATCCTCGCCTGACACTCAGTAAATCTTTTTGATCCAATATCGCTGTGCTCCACCAGGCCCTGTCGCCTTTCAAGAATTATGCTGATTTCTCGAATGCTCCTTTCCTTGACGCAGATTTCGGCTTGTTAGGTTACAATTGCTGGTATCGAGTAGAATTTGCCATCAACCTTACAA
>BLAZ01000613.1:2049319-2054319 GCA_014633955.1 Acropora tenuis
TCATAAAATTAGTTCTTTTATTTACTCTAAGGGATGAATATACAAGTAATATACAATAGCAAGTAGAAAAGTGTGCGAACTTTATATTGATAAATAAAATGTAGAAACTAAAACACATTTTTATCGCAGCATTTTAGCGTAATTCGTTTTCTCGTCCCTAATCAACGCCTTTCGGTTGCATTTTCTTACAATTAGCGCCTTCGAATGACAAAGCATTTTAAAAGCCAAATAATTTATATGCGACTTCGCAAATTTCCCTATAAAAAGGCATATCTATTCGATCTCGTTTTTTCCCTTCTGGAATTTGTTTCATTCTATTGTCAAATTGATTTTCATCACGCTACGCTCGGCAATTTCCCTTTGGATGCTCCACTCTTTGTATTGCAATGCCTTTAGTTCTTGTCGTTGCGAACTTTTTCGGGTTCCTTGGTTCATTGCTTTCCCCCCCCTTATTTTCTAGTTGAATCGCTTGCTTGTTCGCTCGTTCGTGCGTTTTCGTCGTTTATTTTATTTCGCCCTTACATCGATCTGGTTGGATCTCTCGCGTTCAGTTTAATTGAACGATATCAAAACTGTGGACATGACTGATCGTTATTGCACTCGATACAAACAATAAGTAGAGGGATGCGGTTGCTAAAATAAAAAAAAAATATGGGTAGCTGAATTTGTTTCGCTGTTTTACTAAAATTCTACAATCGGTCAGTGCCTCCAGGTAAAATGTGTTGCACCTTCATTGAACAGAATGCCGACTCGCTTCCAAGATCCTCTCACTGTAATTTAAACATAGTGGTGATTATAAAAGCGTTTGCCGCTATGTTGACATGCATTAAGCTAGCCAAAACCTAAATAAAAATACATTAAAATCGCCTTATAATAATAATATAAAAAATGATCGTTATTATCGTAGGATATTGTTTGAAGAGATCCCGCCTGAAAGTCTAGCTCACGTTGATTGTTAGATTTGGAGGCCATTCTAGAGTAGAGCTCTTAAGGTTGGATGCAAGAATGAATTTCTGACATTGTTAATAAGCTACTGTAGCAAGCGATATATGCTTTTAACTTGCTGTCATTCTAATGACACAATAAATTATTAAAGAATTAAATAACTCTAATGCATTATTTTTCCCGTTAGGAAAAAAAAATAGAAAAAAAGCGCACACACAAAAAACAATTGTTCTCATCTGCATATCGACAGAAAATGGCGCTGCTTAACGACTCCTCCTCGTTTAGTAGTGAAAAGGATTCGACATTAGCGGACTTGACTTGTTTACTAAAGTTTTCCAATGGAGCAATACACAGAGAGTTGACATGTCTCATTGCTGTGAACATTGTTTTGTCTATAACTGCAATTTTGGGCAATACTCTGATCCTCATCGCTCTTCACAAAGACTCTTCGCTACACCCGCCGTCCAAACTGCTGTTTCGTACCCTGGCGACAACTGATCTGTGCGTCGGTCTCATCGCACATCCTCTAAACGCGACCACTTGGATTTCGGAATTGGAAGAGCAGTGGGATATTTGTCGATCTACAAGCATTGCGCGTTTCTTGACATCATATATCTTGTGTTCGATGTCCTTGCTTACAACTAGTGCAATAAGTGTGGACCGACTTCTTGCTCTTCGGTTAATGCTCAGATACAGACAAATTGTAACTCTGAGGCGAACGCATGTGGCTGTCGTTGGCCTTTGGGTTGTGTCCATTGTAGGTACTGTAGTGTCATATCTGAACGGTTTCCTAAGCATTTACAGCAATATCATCATAGCCATCTCTCTACTGACCTCAGTTTTCTCTTACTTCAAAATTTTCCTTTTGCTGCGTCGCAACAAAACTGAACCCCATCAAACAACAAGGAGCCAAGCAAGTCCACTGAACACGGCGCTTTACAGAAAGACAGTGTACAGTGCTTTGTGGATCCAGTTGGCGCTAGGTGTATGCTATCTACCTTATGGTATTGTGCAGTTTGCGATCACAGCAAGCAAAAACGTAAATCCTTTCACTGCCCTCGTTTGGGGGTTAACAGGGACTTTAGTTTACATGAATTCTTCATTAAACCCTATCCTTTATTGTTGGAAGATCAGAGAAGTGAAACAAGCTGTGATGGAAACTCTAAGGCGCATTCGAGGACGATGCAGTTCAATTTAGCAAAATATTCCTGACATAGGGAAGCCGTTGATTTGTAAATTTAGGTGGCCCAGTTTGAAATTAAGACCACGCATAATGGTGAATGAATACAGGAATTACTTGCCTATGGCATCTATTGGCATGAACGAGAGGCAGGTATAGAGCAAATTTGTTCGTGTCCAGAGTTAGGCTGTATTTCAAAGGACCTGGATAGAGTCAGAAATAAGCGAGCACGGTTCAATGCCATTCGACGAGGCGACGCTGGTCAAATACAAAGCCAAGAAATCAAGGCAAGCTTGCCGAACTAAATAAGTTCGAACTTAATGGGAAGAACAATGTCAAAAAAGCAAAACAAAACAAAAAACTCAAAGGGCTTGAATCAAACAACGGCTGAGTTTCCGCTTTATAATTAGTAGCGGCCTTAGATTTCATTTTTTCGTTTGGGGGTCAACTGGAATATTTGTTTTCTTGAAATTCCCATTGTACCCGATTCTTTACTGTTGGAAGACCTCAGGACTGAAACAAGCCGTGAAGGAAACTTTTCGTCTATCTGGCGATGAATGAGGCAGTTATAACATTACTATACAAGTCATACTATAGACACATTATTATCCCCGGCTTTTAGCACTGCGATTAAGCAAAAACATTTAAATGCGCACAGATGTGTGCAGTAAAACATGTTTGTCAAAGCCAGAGAAGTCAGTAAACAACGCTTTTTCCGCGCTAGTTCAGCTGGCTTCGTTGCGGACCAATCGGTGGCCATTATTAGGTGGGATTTGCATTCTAGATTTATATAATACTTTTGATAGACGAACCCGGGCCAAATGAATTTTCTTATCCCTTTTACAGTATTTCGATTATATATGCATTATTGCTTTGGCATGTTTGCACTCAGCTTGATAACATTTGATATACATTTGAAAGGAGGCCTATGCCGGATCACAAGATAAAGACATTTAACCCTAAACGCAGCCTTACAACGAGAGAGTTACATGTTAACCAAACAGTAGTATAAATATTCTTAATAGACCCTTTGCGACGGACATACAAGCTACTAGGATCTCCCTGTGCACTCGCATTGAGAAAAACAAACAAAGAAAAAAGACGGGAATGATTCTCACTTTTTCATTTTGACAGTTAAATTGAGTTCTTCAACTTCAAAACTTCATCATTTCGAAAAATTCATCACTCTGCTGGCAGTATTGCCTCAAACGACGGTGAAAGGGTCAAAACACAGCTGCCTTTATTGAACTGAGATCTATTTAGTTCTAATTGCTGTTGGAAAAGCAACAAGAGTCTGTATTTAATAACAGGAAAAAAATAGACCTTTATTTGGCACAAAATTCAAGTTCTTTTTTCTCTCGCAAACGTGAAAGAAAAAGAAGAAAGAAAAAAGAAAAGACAGAAATGACACCAACTAACCTGTCTTATTTAGGCGCAAAGGAATTATCAATAACAGATCTAATGTGCTTTGGAAACCACAAACAGAAGGGAAACAGAAATGTATGGTCCCTTCTTGTAGCACTGAATAAATGCCGTTCTTTCAATTACTTAACCCTTTTGTAAACCTTTTCATCCTCATTGATCTTCAAAAACGCAGCATTCAAATTCTAACGTGTGTGTAGGCCTCTTTGGTCAACCCTCCGTCATTGACCATTTACAGCTCAGAAGTGAAAGACCAATGAGAGAGTTGTTAGTACGCAAAAGTCGTAATGTTAACGTTATCGCCAGTGCGTACCTTTTGTCTTTGCTTGCAACAACTGCAATGACTGTGGACCGACTCGCTCTTCTGATAATGTTCAGATACAGACAAATTGTAACTCTAACGCGAACGCATGTGGTTGTAGTTGGTCTTTTAGTCGGTTGCGTCCATTGTTGGTACTGTCGTGTCATATCTGAACGGTTTAATTTCCTATATCGTCATAGCCCTGTCTCTAGTCACTAAGGCCAACGGTTGCAATTGTGACTACTGCTGCAGTTGTGTCCGCTGCCTTTGCAGTCGTGTCGCTCACGATCAGTTTGTTTTCGATTTTATGAGCCGGCTTAGCAATATTTTAATATTCTTGTGCTTAGCCTTTCGAGCGGCTTCATACTTCAAAATCTTTTTGCTTCGGCATCATAACAAAACTCAGACTAACCAAACGTCACGGAACAGAACAGTGTCATTAAACATGGCGAGCTACAGAAAGACAGTCTACAACGCGTTGTGGATTCAGTTGGCTCTAGTCCTGTGCTGCATACTACATTTCATCGTGGAAACTTTGGTGAGTCGTGTGATCATTTATGGAAAGCGCAACGCACGTCGTACGAACACTCTGGATAAATAATGCGCGATGCTCATCTTTGGCCCTCAAGATCAAATGAAAGGTATTGCGGGTGGCTATGATGACAAACAGGACATGCGTATTCAGTATCAGGCCTTACACAAGTTAAGTAGAAGAGCAAAAGTTCTTCCGACTTTACATGTGATCGCTTTAGTCGACGCAGAAAATACAGGTGTTTGCTTACTTTCTTTACGATCTCAAATATGTGGTTATTCCACGTAAGATCGCTAGATATCTGCAAACCTAAGATCTTAGAATGCTTCACGCATTCTAAATCCCGATAATTAACCTTCATTAAATTCTTCCTGGAGTGACTGAATGTTATACGTAGTTCCTTTAACTTAGTTTTATTCAGTTGGAACTTGTAAGCCGATCGAGGTTTTATTACACTTTAATCATATTATTTTGTTATTTACATGACAGATGAAGGTCTTCACCGTTAAGCTGCAACAGAAGCAATTTTAGTCACACCTGGGAATTTCCAAGCTTGAGTAGGACTGGAAGCCAGAGCCGTGCAATTGCGCTCCATCCAGCTTAATTGGGCTAACCACTGC
>BLAZ01000613.1:2168797-2171297 GCA_014633955.1 Acropora tenuis
GCGTAGCACGATCCACATATTCCTTGACTTCTAACAGGATTGACAGCACCTGCACCAGAAAAATTGTTATCACGATGCATTATTCTGACCTTTTCATATAGCATGTTTTTTGTTTCTGTTTTTGTTTATTATCTTTTATGGTCTGTTTCTCTCAAAGAAAGTGGGTGGAGGAGCAGTTCTTGGGTACTAATGAAGGTCGAGGGTCAAAAACCAATATGGCCTTCATGTATTGGTCACTGTGACGTCAATGAAATGCGCTCCATCTCGTGGCCTTATAGCAGCTTCAATGATTGTTTCACATCTCAGTGGCTGAAGCTCTCAGTTGAAATTTGGGTGTCCATCTATCAGATCACATCGTACTCTTTCTAGGCATTGACTCATTTCCCTAGCTCACCTGCTTTGGCCCAGTCAACCTTTTCGGGAAGACTCAAGACATTCTTTCCGGTTGGTAATTGGAATCGTTTTCCGCCGTTGGCTGCATGGCTGTTTGTATCCTTCAATAGTCCCTTTGCTCTTTCTATTTCTTCCTCGGTCATATCCGCCATGTGGTTTGTCTTTAGCCTGTAACCTAAGTGTTGGCGGTTTCTGGACTTGATGAATCTGTTGAATATTAAAAACAAACTTAAATTAAAGGGAAAGATTGCATTTCGATCCAGAATATAGCTATTAATTCTTGATATGACTAACGTCTTTTGAAACTAAGTCAGACACATTACACGGGATTTTTATTTCCTGAATTACATCCTTAGCGACCTTCTTGTGGTGTATCTGCCTTGATTTTTTGTAATACCCATCGTAAATCTGCAACAGGTGCAAGCAGTTTGCTGGATTAAATTTGCGCACGCTTTGCGTGTCCACGAGAAATTCGTGGCTCGTCCCAAGCTCTCTCTTTTGCATTGCACGTCACAGGTGTCTCACTCCAAAATACATGTGCAAACATTTGCATCCCTGTTGATGACTTGTTCGTTTGCCAGCTTTTGCTTCAGCTGGATATTATATGTTCAGGTAAGAAATTATCCTAAGAAAGGCATCACTCACCTCAAATTATGTCTATAGATATCTTTCCTCGTCTCGTGTTCTCGTTTGGAGATGTAACTCTTCTTATATCTCGTTTTAAACGACTTAAACAACGTATTTACAACGTCTTCATAGTGTCGCATAGCAACTTGATAATTCGATTTTGCATCACTGAAAGCATGTGTGGTTTTGGGGCCTGGTGACGGGGAAATCGTGAAAGGTCGCGCCGGAAACCACTTAGTGCTGCCTCCAGTGGGCGTGGCCAAAATATCTCTATTTATGAGCGGCATTTTTTTTAAGGTTTCCAAGAGATATTGCAATGGGTCACTGGTCACTGGTGATGGAGTAGTTGAGGCAAAGTTCGACGAGTGAGAGAGCGTAAAAGGTGATCCCGATGCATCATGGGGCATAAACTCCACCATTGGGTTAATTTCGCCGAGTGATTTTTCCAGTTTTTCGCCAGAAAAGTCGAAGCACTGTAAATCTGCAGGAGAAAATAACAATGAAGTCAGATCACTCGATTTTTTTAAACGGCGCCGAATTAGTTTCCAATGTGTCTTATTTAACAAACCAGAAATGTCTCATCTTTCCTGCGTAGGATCCTCTCAGCAAACCAGAAGCCTTGCATCGTGAATGGTTAATGAATTTTTATTGTGTTAAAGTAAAAAATTGATTGATTGACTGGTTGATTGACCGAAGGTCGATCTATCAGAGTCAGTCATGCAAGCCGGAACCATTCTAAAAATGACTTTCTTCATGAAGGCGCACAATCCTGGTTGTGGGCGCTTGAATAACGACAATGAAGTTGATGGTGAGGGCTCACCGAGATAACAATAATGGCATTAACGATAGTTTGCTCAAAACATGGGACGCGTACCTGTTGGTATGTCAAACACATCGTAGCTGAATTTCCAGGCCTCGAACTCGTGGTAGTCCAGTATATAGTGATCATAGTATGATGACAACAGGGTGTCGTACCCCATCATTTCATAGCGCAATGGTTTGAGCGGTCGCTTCTTAGTTGTGTATAAAGTATATGTGTTCACTTTGTCGTAAATGGTGAAGGAATGTTCCCATTTGACGCAGTCTGTTCCATTCAGCTCTGCTTCGCCGGAGTACTGGTAAAAAAAGGGACAATATAAACAAGCAGTTGCAATGAACTGATAATGTGCACACTGGGACTCTGTTTGTGCGAATAACCTGATGGTAGAGAAATTCTCTAGCCATCAATGTAACAAGAATGGAAATTGAAGTTTCCAATTAAAGTTCAGTTGATGAAGCAGCTTTCATCGCAAGTAACAAATTTTCGATAGCTTTTTTGTGATTGGTTGGAAATTTCACGCCGTAGTTTCGTCCAATCTACGCTGACGTCGACAGCAAAAATAGTTTCGCTAAGGTTTTCCTGCTACTGAATTTAATTTGCATTGCGATTGGTTTATTCGATCGTCAGTCATCTAAACATCCTAATCGCTTGCAAAAACAT
>BLAZ01000613.1:2197464-2199964 GCA_014633955.1 Acropora tenuis
ATCTTCCAGTTAACAGTAATAGCTACTATGTAGCAAGCTCTGTGAGCGGGCAAGATGAACTGAATCCCTTGCTGTGATTGGCTACCCAAGTGGGCAACAACATTTTGCCGAAGTCCAAGTGGGTGCACAAAAGTTTTCTTTCGCAAAGTATTTTCCATAGCAGCAAAAATATTATCTGTGATTCCTCTGTTGGGGTGGAATGACAAAACTGAAACGCGACATCACTTTTGCATATAACTGGCTTCCTTTTCAGTGCTCGGCAATAAACAAGTATGAAGATCACCTTTTAAGTGTTCTTTATGCCAAATAATGAATCCTTTCTTGACCAAGCTAGTTTGCTCAAGGTGGCTGGATAATGGCCTTGTTCTCTTTTGTTTTTTTTTTTTTGCTTTTTATGGACCTTGAAGAGAAACGCCAAACAGTCATCTTGACCTTGTGATTGGTCAATAATATGTATTTATTGAACATGGGGACAGTGATTGATCCAATGCGTTGTGCTATCCAGTGTTTGAAAAACTAGGAGCAGCTTATCATGTCACCGTCCTCTCGTGAATCCAATAGATATTGGCATTGATGTTGGTGGAACAGAGAAGTGGCAGTCTTGCACACAAGAGTCCCCGTGGTCAAACTGTCATGAATTCAAACTGATTATGCCAAAGTTCCCCTTTAATAAATTTAGTCGAACCTGCCGTTTTTATTTTAACAATGACAGAGTACTATTAAGATCTAAAAACTTGTTAAGAGTGGATGGTACATATTTCTTTATTATAACTTATAGTTTTTGCGTAAAGGCCCGAGATCGTTGTGGTGGCCAATCATAATTCTCTTGTCTCCAGGTCCCGGGAGATTAATCGAGACAATGCATGTCGGCATAAATGTTATTTTATCTTTGCAAAACAAAGCGGGTTGAAGGCTGCAAAATGTATCGGTGTGGGTTTCGGTTGAAAGCAGAAGTTTGCGCATTACACCGAGCTTTGAGACATGTAGAGTGTGTTCGTGTTAATAGAGTTCCATTCAGGCGGATTTACCGGGGAAAAGGCGGAGGGATAAGTGTTTTTACTACGCCACAAAGTGTTGATGTTTTTGTATCGAGTTTAAACGACAAAGAACGTGTACTGCTTCGCGAAGCTCTGAGAATACATGATCAAGAAGACGAAAATAATGGTAGGTAGACGTAAGTCTTCGTTCATTCGAATGGGGGAGGTGTATAGCTCTGATAAAAGTGGCCGACCAGTAGGAATAATTATTGGTCTTAAGAGCACTGATGTGTATAAAGTGAACTTATACGGAAGCCTTTTGCCGTTTACAGGAAGTGAAAGCACAGATCTCCCTTCAGTAAGGCAACTGCAACTAGGTAACACTAATAAATTTATAAGAATTTCTTAATGGCAATTTTTTACTCTCATCTTCAGTGTTACTCACTCGACAAAACTGAGGTGTACATTTTACTTAAAATAATTTATATGAAACCTCTGCTGAGTTGCATTGATACTGATGTCCCATCGGTAGCTCAAAAGTTTTGCCTTCGAGGTTGGTGGGAACTGAAACGCCTGATAGAACACTTTTGAATCCATAAAAGCTCATCTTCCGCGTTTCACACTGCAACTTCCTTTCTTAGCTTGTCTTTTCTAATTTTTAACTTTTCTCAGTGGCTTTTCACAGTGCTATTCCATTTCTGGGCTTTGGATTTTTGGATAATGCAGTCTTAATTATTGCTGTGAGTATTGAAAAGTAGTCAGCATGCAATATGAAAATTGCTGACTATGTAATGTACATAGATTAAAATGGATTTTAGGTCAAGGTGATTTCAACCTTAGTTTGATTTCTCATTTTCTGTCTCTATAATTATGTGATGATGAAAACCAGACACAAAGAAATCAGAAATCAGATGAAACTAGATTGAAATCATTTTGACCTGAAATTTATTTTTAACTACAACATATACTGAGCACCCATTTGGGTATTATAAAATACACTGACATACTGGCATGGACACAAAAGACATTTTGAAGACAATTTTTAGTCATTGCACATGTGACTTTCTTACCAGAACACCTACTTGTTCCTATGCAGAACACTACCCATGCTATAATAGCAGTGCAATCAGCAATACTGATATTGAAAGGAAATTTGTTAAAAAAGACAGGAATGACTAGCAACAACACAATTATTGGCCCAGTATGTAGCTCCTGGGATATTTATTTCAGGATTTTTTGTAGACTCAGAGTTATTAAAGCATGTGCAAGTTAGTTCATAGATGGTTGCTTTGAACATAACTTGTCAGCGAGTGCTGTGGTAATAAGACGTTTTCCTCATTAGACCACTTTGCTGCTTGCTCTTTGTTGCCAGTAGTCCTGTGAAAGAGATCTTGGAGCTCCCTCTCATGGCTTTGTAACTCCCTGCATTTATGGTGTGTGATATTGCAAATATCCTTTCAGCTACGGTATGAAAGTTCACAATAGAAATTTTATGAAATGCTGTGTTTGCATTTTGTTTTTCC
>BLAZ01000613.1:2224964-2227464 GCA_014633955.1 Acropora tenuis
GCTAATCGTATGAAATTTAACTCATATAGCGTTCCAATCAGCTTCTTGAAGATTTCAAAATGATCTATCTTTTGGGGAACGGACCATAGTCTTTTTATGTATTTGGTTATGTTAATGTACTTCTCTGAACTCATGGCAATTGACAATTAATTCTGATTTAAAAGGCTTTGTGTAGTTCATAGCAAAGCACAGTTGATGCAGAATTTCACAGTTGACGGAGGATTTCTCAGTCAATTTATACAAATTTATCTTTCCTCTTCATTGACGTTATGAAACGAAATTGATCCTTACCTTAAGGAAATTCGCACCTTCAACTGATCCAGCCGCAGCAAAGGCCCAACATGAGCCACAGGTTCCCTGTCCTTTGGCGGGTAAAACGGCTCCTGGAAAAAGAGGTGGCTGGATGACGTAAGTGTGCACACTTAGAAGTTTTATGTTTAGAGACAACATAGCTATTGTCTATTAATCTAAGTTATGTCATTATTGAGAGAACAAATGAAATGGAATTTAGAGTTGTTTTGTTTAGAGGTAAGGGTGACCTATTTCTGTTATAGAAGTCCACTTTGATAGAAACATCTACATATGTATGCGGGACATCTTGGGCCTATGATGAAATCACCTAAAATAGTACGTGGGCATACCTAGAGTCTATGCTGGAATCACCTGAACAAAAGGTGGAAAGCACAATCAGTTTAAGAGCCAAGTCATAGATGTTAAAAACGACTAATACCATCATGATTATTTGTCACGATGGTGCTATGCTGACATTTAATTTGGGGCTGTCGAAACAAATGTCACGCCCTTGTAGATTTAGCAAAAACACACTCTCTGTTGGTTCAACTATTATTTGTACGCTGTACCAATCACGTAAGGATTGCTAGTGTCCAAAGAGGGTGTGAACTGTAGAGTTTGACATCACTCACCATATTTTCTCCAATCTAATTCCCGAGGAACATGCCCATATCTAGGTGTTTTCCTATCTATTCTGTCTCGTCTTTCATAATATTCATAACCATCCGCTTCGTTGTCTTCATCGAAGTCGAATGACCCATAATCACCATCTCCTGGCATAAGTCCCTTGTGTCTTTGAAATTCCGCTTCTGTCATATCAGCGAAGTGATTGACAGAAAGCTGGTATGGATTACCTTTCATGTTTATAGACCGAATGTACCTGAAGAAGGGATAAAAGGGACTGAATTTCAGGAACGATCCAGCTTGTTATGAAATCTTCTCGCTTTTGCTCAAACCTTAAGTTGTGCCTGAAAATGTGCTTTCTTCTCTGATGCTCTACTCTGTCCTTGTAATTCCGCTTTTGCTTTTGTCGGAACTTGTGGAAGTCTTCATCAACAGGATCTTCGTCGTGAAGCGCAGCAAACTCTCCCATTGGATTCAGAGACAAGGAGGCTCCGTCGCTGTCACTCAGGCTCTTGTCAATGTTCCAACACCACTTATCGTGACGCACTTGTAGCAAAATCAGGCAAAAATATTAGCTGTGTTAGAATAGAGTTTGTAAAGCGACTAGGTGGACGATCAGAGATGGCATGACTCGCTTCTCTGCTTTAAAAAGCCTCCATTAGTCCCGGTCGCTGAATACTACATTAAGCTTTAACGATTAAATTGAATAATGTAGATAGACATAATAGTTAATAGAAGGTATTTTTTATTTGCAATGTTATTTTTCTCGAACGTGTTAGCTTTTTGGCTACTCTTGAAATTCAAGATGAAATAAAGTCATGTAGTTATCTGGGGTTCAATGGTTAGTTGGGTTAAGAAACTGATAAAAAAAACTGAATTCCTAGGTGGAACTCTGCTACTTACAATGTGGTATCTCAAAGACATCTGGATCATCTTCAGGCTCATACTCCCACTCTTGGAAGGTCTTGTACTTGATTACGTACTTGTCGTAGTATGAAACCAGCAGAGTGTCGTAGCCATTCATCTCAAAGTATACCGGTTTGGGTGGGACAGTCTTTGTTGCGTAAAATACGTAGGTATTATTTCGTTCAAACATGGTTCTGTTGTAGGTCCACTTTGTGCACAGTTTGCCATCTATGGTAGCATCACCCGAGTACTGAGAAACGAAGGTAATAAAGGAGAAATGTTTCACTGAAAGTTCTGATGCACTGCAATACACTTGAACCACTTTAGGAAGTTGAATGGGATTTTAGTTGCCTTTCTCTTACAAAAAGTCTTCTTTTCCTTAAATCCACAGGTACTCGTTTCTTTCAAGCTCATGCACAGGTGGTGTGGACTCTGGCCGTGAACTTGGCTTCTCACTCCTACAATCACCCAGCACGTGGAAACCAGCATTGGATTGGCTGGTAAACTCTCTAGGTTACAACTATCAGAACGGATTGTTCATAGCAGACATACTGTGAGAAAGGCATTTAAGGATACATGCTAAGGTAAAACATAACCCTAACTAAACAGAAGTAAACTGATTCAATTTTTAGGCTTAAGAGGGTTCTATACAACACCTTTTGACCCCTTTCAAAGCAGC
>BLAZ01000613.1:2232464-2234964 GCA_014633955.1 Acropora tenuis
CACCCCGAGTACGAACCGCTCCGAGATTTCCAACTTTTTCAACTCTTCAAGCTTTTTGTAAAAGCAATAAAAGTACCGTAAACAACCTAAAATGTAAACATTTTAGACAGAGTCAAACCATTATGGATTCCGAGAGCTATCATTTTATTATCCTGACGAGGATATTAGACATTTTAGGACCTTTCAAAGTAATCCCATAGAAAAAGGTACTGACGTTATTTGCCGGCCTAGGTCGGTCCCTATTGGGAAAAACTGTGCCCTTGGTCTGGAGTATGGTTCAACTAATCGTGGAGGCCTATAATTAAATTATGTCAAGAGTGACAACGCGACCTGAGGAGCGGGGCGAAATGAATTGTGGAGAACCAACGAATTACATATCATGATGTCCAGGGTGGAACCGAAACTTGGGCTCATGGAAAGCAAATTTTATCACACCCTTCTCCCTGCCGCAGGGCGCTAGACGAGCTCCCGTTATTCACGAATAAAAATAAAATGGTTGCAAGATTTTAACAAATGAAAAGGCGGCGAAAAACGCATATACCGTGAAACTCTATAGCTCATAGCTGAATACACTTCCTGTATAGTGAATGCTAATAATTCCAGTCATACCTGTCCATAGTTCATTTTATTTCCAAAAAAACCATAATCATACATTGGAAATGTTTTGGAGTTAACCATCTGTCGATATCAATGGAAAAACAAACAAGCAAATAGGTAAGCAAAATTAAACAAATGTCACGAACAACACGAGTTTCTTAATGGGTTTGCTTTAGCAGGGAAACGGATCAAAAAATCGCCCCTCGACTTAAAAACGTAGAAAATTCGACCATCAGCCATAAAAATACACAATGAAACAATTGGCTGTCAGTTTGTGGAATCAAACGATAACGTGAAAGTCCGGGATCAGTAATTTCGCACTTGATGTATCGTGCACAGTATCAATTTGTTTAATAAAAGCACCTAAATATACAGTGAATAACAGCCAAGCATTACCTGAAGCCAGTGGATCATATTCTTCACTGATGTTCCAGCCGGTGTATGCGTGTAATACACTGGAAGTCGAGTCTGGTATGAAAATAGAGAGCATATATATATTGGAATACAAAAATGAGACCCTAAAAGTCATACACCTTATTCAAAAATGGCGGCCAACAAATTATTCTTTTTTTTGCATGTTAATTAGTCCTCTTCGTCTCATTTTCACTTCAAAATACTTTTGTTTTTTACACATGTTGACGAGCCGAAGAGGGCTAATTATCATGCAAACAAAAGAATAATTTAATGGCCGCCATTTTCGAATAAGGTGTATTGGTTATCATGTTCAGTTGACAATGCCAATAAGCTGCTAAAAAAATTCAGATCAAGACTCACTGGCGATTTCAACAGAGTAGTAATTAATTTGGTGGTGTAAATTTATTGAGGAATCATTTTGACTTTACACATGGAGCACATGTAGGATTTGGGCTTTCTCTCCTCTTCTGGGGCTCGTTTCTCGTACGTCTCGAGAACTTTTCAGGCCCGAAAAGCCATTTTTAAAACTCCAACCCTCTTATTATTTAACTCTGGGCTTTTCATACGTTGCAAAGGGAATGAATTAAGATAACTGCAATGTTTCGTGCCTCGAGACGCCTTTGTATTGAAGAGACAAAGAGAATTATGTCACCCGAAATACACCCGAAAAGTTTAATTCGGGACTTTCGAGAAATGGGCCCCTGGTCTTCTTACTCTCGGATTTTGAGTCTACCTTTGTGCGCTGGACTCAATAGAGTTGTCATTGTTTCCATTTTCTTGAGCTTTGGCTTAGTGACCTTCTTGGGTTTTGTTCCTTTTACTCTTTGGCTTATGGTATTTTTCCACACTGGGAAGCTTACTATTTGTCAGACCTGGCTGGCCGAATCGGTCAGTCCGCAAATGGAAAGCTTTCATTCTGAGACAGACGGACTGAGAGAGCTGCTTATCAGCAACCTGGTCATCTTTTCAGGGTAGGGTCCTTTTTGTCCAGAAACAGCTCTTGGTTAGGTAGAACTGGCTGATCGGGCCGGTCATTTCTGAGGAATGGTAAGCCCCTAGTTAAAAAATCCCTAATTTGTGCAAGCCTTGGCGGGCCCCCAAAGGAAGCAAAAAGAAGAAAAAAAAAGCAGAAAACAAAAGCGAAAGAGCCGACGAAATCAGTTTATGACAAATATAAACTAGGTTGTTTTCAGCTAGCCTCTGAGGGAATTAAAAAAAAATAATGCTATTTTGTATTCTTTTCCCTTACCTGGTTCAAACCGTTCCAATCAAAACCGCACAACAGGAATAACAGATCAGCGCAAAACCGTTGATTTATGGGCTTTGAGCAATAGTGTTTTCCAAACCATTGAATCATCGGACTGGATGGAAGGAAGTCACGTTTACCCCACATTAAGTTCACCATCTTGAAGAAAAAAAGATAGAAATACCGCTCATTAATTAACTCAAGTTTGTCGCCCTCCTCCTAATTTGAAAATAAGGAGGAGCT
>BLAZ01000613.1:2239964-2242464 GCA_014633955.1 Acropora tenuis
AAAAGCTTCTCATTATTCGGCGAACTAGTGAGAGAAACGTTCAAAAGTTGCTTGTTTTTGTCGCTGATTTTAATTTTTATGATAGTTTGAAAAGAAAAATGCTTCTCCGCAAAGCAAGAGCACCAATGAAGATTAGGAGGTTAACCTCGTATTCTCGGAAGGTTGTATTGTTGTTAAGTTTATATTTAGCACTAGCTAGAAACTGGTAATTGAACAAAATGATGATATTGAAACAGCCTTAATGGACCGTTAAGCTTTAGAAACTTTGGTGCGAAAAAGGGTATTTGTTCAGTCATTTCAGTTCACATGACATTGCAAAGAGAGGGGGTAAAACTGATTGCATGGACTTCTTTGTTTAACTTGCGAGACTTATATGAGGCCAATTTTCAAATATCTTGATGTATGATTCGTAGTGACTAATGCCACACTGTACACTCAATTATTCAGCTCGCGTTATCCTGTACGTGGCAGCTCATTAACTTGAATATTGTATCACTTAGTTAAGGTTGAGGTTTTAACTTCAAGTTGGACACTGAAATTGAATTAGAACAACGCTCATTGCAAAATTCGTTATCTTCCATCATCCACAAACATGAACTCTGAATGCATACATATAGGAGTTAGCTTTAGGGAAAGGTAATGAATTTCACCCTCTTTGTTCAATATGCTGTTATCCTGTCCTTCTACATGATGAAAGAAAGTCTTCATAAATAATATTTATGAGGTTGAGGTGAGACACTGAATGACCTGCTTGATTTGCGGTCCTTTGTTGGGTTCAGTTTCAAGGCAACGTTTTAACGTGTCGGTTACTTTAATTTGCACATTTAATATCAGCTAGGTCCTATTTTCCTTTTCGCCTCTGAATGAGTTTATTTCATTTTTTCAGACAAGAAGGGAAAGAACCAAAGGAAAAGTACATGTGATCTCGAGCGAAGCGAGAATGCATTAGCATCTTACTGGTTTGGAATTGTGCGGTATGTATTGCAACAAGATACACTACTGACACGGGTTTACCAACGGCTGCTCTATCTATTGACCAATCAAATCGCTCAACAGGGTATGTGAATTTTCAACTGAACAAAATCGATCACTTGACTCCGAAGATGGCTACCGTACAGATTGTCGAAATGTCAGTCGGCAACAACAGTTTTTCGTAGGATTCCATTCACCAGGGGATCATTTTCAATCAAGGTATGTTACTCCTGGGCTGAACCTATTTTCTTAGAGACGTACTTAACTTGACCGGTGCAATATGTTTGCTCCTCGTTTGTTTATATATGCTCCAATATGCATTAATTAAAAAAGCCCAAGAATTGGGTGCACTACCAAGACAGAATAGCTTTCGAGCTATATTTCGATGGTCAATCGTGACACCGAGATATGTGCCTGAGTAAAAATGATAACATCTCGTGTTGCGAAACTTGACAAACACAGTTTTATTCATACACAACGTTTTTATTGCTACTTGACATCGCCTTTGCAACTTGCACTGATGTCCGAATAGAATACAACACTTTAATTCTGAGAACTGCAGAAGACCCTTACAAAGTCACTTGACTTAAGCAAACTCTCTTAGGGTGGGTAAGGTTATCAAAGTCGCAAGTAAAGTCTTTCTCCATTCTTTCTAACTTTTCCTGGGGTGGTACGACGGGCTGTAACAATCCGAACCCTGTAGGTGCGTTTATGTAGCGCATGCATAAACAGAAACGGTTGAGGTTTCAACGTTAGTTCAGAGTGAAGGGAGGGAAAAATCACCGTCCAGCTCGACAAAAAGTATGGCGGAAGTTTCGCTTTAGCGGTAATCGTTGCTATTTTATCCCACTGATTTAAATTCCCATTAATCCATGATAAGCTTAAAATAACTCAGACTTTATAACTTGGACTTAAATTAACTCAGTCCCGAACATTGTTAGCGTTTTAAATTCCACTGAGCGGCCAGGCAACATGTGTGACGTCATTCAATTAGTGAGAACTTCTAATTATAAGTTGAGTTGAATCAGACAAATGGCCAAAAATGGCAGAGGCAATGGAACCTTTGATATTTTTTGCCTTTTCTCTCCTCCTATGTCACGTGTTATGGATAAAAATAAATAGTCTAAAGGACGCGTAGGGCAAAGACTAGACTTTTGTCAAGTTATTCAGTTAAAAATTCTCTTCTCTCTTACTCGATAAGTTTGCACTCAAGGCCGTAATGAAGCAAGTATAAGCTGTTTGTCTCTCTTATACCTCTACCCCGTTTAGTTTCCAAAGCGGTAAGACAATGATTGGTATTTGTTCACAAATAACATTCAAGAATATATTCGCAGACGCTGGTTCGATGGCAGTAATTATAACGATCAGTGAAATTTCTGTTAAAGGAGCTGCATCCTTTCCTTTTTTTCCGTCTATTTCCGCTTTTCAATTATAGTTGTTAATTGCATTATTTGGCGGAAGAATTTTTTTTTTAATCCAAACCGAAAGAATAGCAACCTTGTCCTCACACGCTTCTCACGTGGAGGTC
>BLAZ01000613.1:2249231-2251731 GCA_014633955.1 Acropora tenuis
CACCAGCTCCCCCAGGGATGGGAAGACTCCACCAGACACGGTCTGTGATTTTAGAATGAAACCATAAATGATACTAACAATACGCTGAAAGTGCTCATAAAGTAAAAACTATCTTGATCTAATTCAGCAGACTATAATTTTCTGCTTATAAATATGGAGGTTTAAGGCCAGTGGTAACACGTTCACTTTGAGGTATATAATCGAATTCAAAGTTTTGTCGCCAAGAAGTGCCTCCATCTTGTGCGCAGCCAAAACGATCATTATTACAAAGCTGTGACGTAGAAAATGCCCCAGAACACACAATTGTCATGTTGTCTAAGGAGAAAGGTTCAACCTCAACAACTTATTTCGCTGTTAGTAACTCAAATATGACAAATTGCGACAAAAAAAATGGTATCCGGGAATAAATATGAATTGACTAGTTTCAGAGGACGAAACTTTACGGCAGAATTCACAGGAAAGATTCCTTCTTATGAAAAAAGCTGGCTTTGTTTTGTGTGCATTTTGATGATATAGTTGTTTTGTTATTGTGGGGTCAGAAATCAGGGAAAGAACAAGTTCGGTATCTCTCTTAGTTGCTCGTCGGTCGAGTTGAATGTTTATAAAACAGGTTAAGTATATATTTTAGTGCCTCGACGTTGCGCCAGTGGCGTTCCAACGCAATATTGTTTGTCCCATCTCTTTTACTTATTCATCTAACAATCCGGGAAACACTGCCGTAGACTAGTTTCAAGCGTTTTATTCGTAACTTTACTTGCATTAAACTCCTGATATCTTATTTCACTCGGAACTCTGTTAAGGACGTTATTTCTTCGCTGCCAGACATTTTCCTCCGCAGATCTAGAATTCAACTATACTTCGATCGAGATACAAGGGGGTGTAAGAAGTAAACAGTTTTAAGAGGCATTTTCAATGTTACAAGCGTCCTTCCATGCAAGAAAGTCGTTCCAGGTCCACGAGACACAGATTTATGAATTTCTCTGTTTTAAAAAGGGAAAAATTTATGATTTAGTTGACTTTTTGCAAATTTCTTTTGCCATTTCGCAATCACGACACACCCAGCTTAAAAAACACCAAAAAAAGAAATGTTCACTCCATAGGCACTTTAAACCTAACAAAAATAGAAGGTGCGGGTCATTGCAATTAGCAACAGTAAAACTAGAGGTACGGAAGAGCTACAGGCTTACTCCTGGGATAGCTTGACATCTCACTGGCATACCAATGAAAGCGCTTTCACTTGCTGGTCTTTATGCTTATCTACAATTACATCAGTTACTGGCTCACTTTGTGTAGTACTATTTGTACTTTATGATGTACACCTTAGCAGCTCCACTGATTCACTGAAGCTTTAGCGTTTTGTATTGTTACCACAGATGGTTCAAACAAACAAGTTTCGAATGTACGACTATGGGAGTCCCTCCAAAAACATGGAGCATTATGGACAGGTAAATGTAAACCTCCGGTGCAGCCGACATCAAATTGGTCCCTCCTTCCAAATTATCCCAGCTTCTCTTCACCTCATCCAAATTTATTTAGTTGGGTTTACTGAAGAAGGCTTTAGCATTTCATTACTGTCATTGTGGTGAGACAACTATACCAACCAAACATTCATTTGTTTAGTTTCTTGCAAATCATCTCGACTCCGGCAATTCAACTCGAATATTTAGTACAGTAGCAATAGGATTGTTGCTTTTCCCTTTTGATTTTTGCTTTGACTTCGTTTTTGAAGCAAATCTGGCCCAGCATCAAGAGCTTTCGTCCTCGTCAATTTGTCCTAGATTCGATTCCAGACCCAACGCCGCTTGTTTAGTGGCTTGAGATTATTGGTTCTCTGTTCCTACCCGAGAAGGCTTTTTTTCCCCGGACATTCGGTTTTTCCCTATATGTCTCCAATAGTAAATAGACCGCTTTCAATATGATGATCAACTTTCATAATCTGTTGTTTCAATAAGCCTTAGTAACCTCATTGCCATAGGCGTAATTCAAAAGAATATTTCAACCCCAGTGAGCCCAGTAGATCTAATTAACATACATATAACGGAATATCAAATATGTCGGCATTTATTAAAAATATCTATGGCATTACCAAAGTGTAAGGAACAAAAAATGAGGGAAATTGACTTCTGTGGAAGTGTTATTGGAAGGCACTCATTAGTATTTCGCTTTTACCAACGAAACCAATGCAGATGCGTCTTTTAACTGATTTGCCCTTTTTGCCTTTAGTCCACCCCTCCCGCGTACAACGTGTCCGCCATGACAGTTCCAGTGGCGTTATACTGGGCTCAAAATGATTGGCTGGCTGATCCTACTGATGTACGAGCTCTGCTACCACATTTGCCAAGCAAACTGTATGACAGGTACATCACCAACTGGGATCATTTGGATTTCATTTGGGCTATGGACGCCGCAAAAGTAGTTTATTATGATATCATTAAAAACATGAATGGCTCTTGAAGACCAGCGCGTAGATTTAGAACTAATCGGGAATTGTTTCGGAAGG
>BLAZ01000613.1:2304982-2309982 GCA_014633955.1 Acropora tenuis
TTATGTTTAGAACGCTGTTTCTTCTGCCTTGTCTTAATTTTTAAGGGGGGTAAGGGAATTAAGGGTAGTGGGTATGTGGTAAACCAATATGTTATAGGGAACAAATAAGGAAAAGCTGCGGGAACATGGGAACATAGAGAAAAAATGGAAGGGAACATGGGAACAAGGACCCGCCTGGGAGACCCTTTTGTATGAACGAATGAGTTTACAAGTTTCTTAGCAAGTTAAGTTATGCTACTGATTCCACTTAACGTCCTACTAAGCAGCAACATACAATTCATGGCCTTCAATATTCAGCGGACCTCTTTTGTTAAAAACAAAATAAAAATAAAAATGAGCACTAAGATCCCATGGCCCCCTCTTACTCAACCCCCCACTCCCTCCCCCAAAGAAAGCCTATCATATCCCGCTCTCTTACTAAGTTCAAGAACATCATAATTTTGTTATCCACTTTCCTTTGTTGCTTGATCTTTCGAGGGAATACCGAAAGAAGTCTTTGTGGTATCGGTTTGACTGAAAGAAAACAGGAGAAAACGATAACGTTGAAGCGCCAAAATTCAGCAAAAGTAAAGTGCTTTAAAAACGGAAATTGGACAGAAAAATGACTGAATTGCTGTGGTAAAAGAGCGTTAAGAATGGAACCTCAGGGAGTTTAAGAAATGGCAACTGCAAAAGCAACGGCAACGCCACAAATCAATAATAGCATTGAGCGAATGAGGAATAATAATCGTGCTGCACCTGTGGCACGCTTTCTGGTGAAAATGTTAGACGTAGTCTGCCAAACGACGGCCAGAAATCTTCATATTTGAGGTTTTGACGACAACGCGAGCCCGCAGCATTAAATCCTTAACTCTCCGCCTTTGCATGAAAACCATTCGTGCCAAGCAAGCGAAAGTGCACCTCGCTTATTTTGCGCATTATGACCAATACTGAATAAGCGCAAAGCAATTAACCTAACCTGAAGATCTTTTTGAATCTGACGTTTTCGTTGTAGTAGCCGTCGCAGCTTCTTAAATTCCCTACTGGTGAAGTTGAGAGTCACACATACAAACCATGCCCTACCACTCCCCTTCTCACCTGGAGCATCCTAAAGCAAAATCTTAGAAACTTGCTTAATGGATCCACTTGAAAACCCTGGATAAGGAGGTCTCCTAAGGAAAGATTCAATCGAAAAAGTCCTTTATCACAAAGTGCTCGATTTATGTAAAAAGGGTCTGGGCATAATCCAGGGTTTCTGAATTCCCACCGTGATAAACTTCAAAGAAGAGCATCTCAAAGATTAGCCAATCAAACTTAGATCTACATTTCTTCAAGAAATGTAGATCTAAGTTTGATTGTCTTATCTTTGAGATGCTCTTCATTAAGGAATTTAAGTTAAATACTCAGACAGACTCTATTCGCGCAAAACTCTTTACGTGACTCTACGTGCGAATACTTTATCATTATCACTACATATTTTCACTTCTTATTCCTGTCTCTTAGGAATTTTTTTACATTTATATTCGTTCTCATTTTACTCATTTTTGACTTGATGATGACGTTAGGTGAACGTCGAAACGTTGTCGTATTTTTAAACTTTTAAACCAAGATGGTTTTGAATTTTTTAAACTTTTCAACTTTATCGCAACTTTTTAAAGTTAAATTGTTCAACAAATCTCTTCTTCTACGTATTAAAAAAAGGGACCTCCCAAAAAGAGAATGAATAGACTGCGGCAGCTTTGAGTCCATTGACTCTTGTGATTTAGTTACCCACTCCAGTTCCCATAATCCGTTTCACGTTTTTCCACGATGTTCAAGTTTAGGCATAGAATTGGATTTTAAATGCTCCCTGCTTTCGCCCCCTTGTTCACTCAAAGTTGAAATCTGTACTTCGAGCCCTAGGTAAGAAAGCTAGACAAAAATTTTTTACCTGTATGGTCTCATAAACACCTTGGGCCATATCAACGGCTCCACAAACGTGCATACGCGGAGCTGTTCAGTATTAAGTCAGAGAAACAGTGGAGTCCTTCCTCAACAGATCCTGTTCATATTGCTTCGGTTTTCTCCTCTCCTTAGGATACGCTGTGGCCACCGAACAAAGATAGTATATTTTATTTTGCACTGCTTCTTCGGTTTCAGAGCGATAAACGTCGTCGAAAAACGGGCTAGGACAACTAGCGGAGTCTAAGTCGAAGATAGATTACATCAAATGCGCATTTAACTTTAAAAGAGTTCACACCTACCCGACGAATCGAAATAGCAACACCAAAAGTATTGACGATGAGGACAACGACGATGATGTGGATGCCATAACTTACTGTCTGATGTAACAAGAAACAGCTTGAGAAGATTTCAATGACTGAAGCCACTTTGGAGCAGACACCCTCGTGCATTGGACCTTTGCCACCTACGAAAACAAAATGAACGCGACAATGTGAAGACTGAAATATCCCAAGAAAAAACAAAAGCAGTGTGGACACACGTTACACCAAGCCCGTCGTCATTAATAAAACCATTCTCATTGTTATCATCATTAAGCTTGCTCTCCTTGTCATCATCATTATCACAGTTCTCGTCATCATTATTAACACCAATCTCGTCTTCATCCTCATTAACAACACTCTCGTCGTCTTCGTTATTAACTCTTATCTCGTTGTCATCATCATTAACACAATTCGGGTTGTCATCATCATGAACACCATTCTTGTTAGGCCCTTACTGATTGTGCTAGCATAAGTTTTGGCATAATTTGGAGCTTAATTTAAGCTTAAAAGTAGCGCTTCTAGCATAATCGGCATACTTGAAATTTATTTCGATGGTAACATTTACCAGGGCCCTGACTTGCTTGGTTTCTAAGATTGATTATTCACAAGTTCTGTCCATGGTTCAGTCTATCTTCATTGATTTCGGGAAGGCGGAAGAAGGTTAGCGCAATATGGCGTCGTTGGTCCTCTAGAGGTTTGGGTAAACCTGAGGTAAAAATTACGTAGGTCCCGCTTATTGGTCTTTGCGTTCAAAAATTTGCTCCAGGTTCAGCCATCTTCTGCCGCTTCAGAGAGAGAGTTCAGCCAGGAGCCCATCAGATGGAGGCTCCATCTCCCATACAAGCCATTGGAGTCAACCCTTTCCCGAGTAGATTTATAAATAGAACAGTTCCCTGAGGAGGTTTCGCGCGCTAATAAAGGAAAGAGCCAATGAAAATAGAGGAATGACAGTAGTATTGTCTTACCTCAAACAGCGGGCAGCAAGCGCATTCATGCGATTCAAGCAGTATAAAAGAAAGTGGTTCTATTTATAAATCTACGCGGGAAAGGGTTGACTCAAGAAATTAATGGACATGGAGGCTCCATCTGATGGGCTCCTGGTTCAGCATACTCTCAGCTTCGTTCAATGACCAGCAGAATGGTAGGCTGTCAGATTTCTTTCAAGCAAGTGTGATGTTGCAATATAACAAGCGCAAAGCTACATTAGAACATATTAAAAGTGATACTAACATCGTATATTTTCAGACATTAAGTCACCGCTACTAGTCTGGAATGAGGTGTAGTAGTTAATTCTGTTTTATCAGAGCAAGCGTGTAACTCATTATCAAGAAAATATATATATATGTTATTTGACGACCGGGAGGTCCTTATTGGGAAAAACTGGTGTACGCTTGCGTTTGACATTTAGGAAATAGGAAATCTACGTTTTACGTTCTTTGCAGTGAACAAAAAACTGCTGGAAAAGACGCGAAAGCTGGAAAATAGTAGCAATCCGTACGCGGGGTCCGGATGGGAAAATCAGGACTGCTGGAGCGCGTTAAATTAGTCAATCAGATGATAATAAATAATAATAATTTTATTCTTATATTGCGCGCTTTCCATGAAATGATCAAGCGCGCATTACATGATTTCTATCTATAATAATAAATTACAGGGTATCTAAATAATAATTATTAAAAATATACTATGATAAAATTGAAATATGCAATATATGTTAAAATAATAATAATTATGATGATGAAAATAATAAAAAGCTTCCTTAAATAGGTGCGTTTTCACATGGCAATTAAAAATCCCCAGATCTGTAATAGAACGAGTCTCACGCGGTAATACATTCAAAAGTGCCGGAGCTGCGACCTGGAATGATCTGTCTCCTAATGTCACCCTACTTCTATAAGTTGGCGTTGCAAGCAACAAACCATCCGAGGACGATCTAAATTATAATTTCCAGGTCTTTTGATTGACACAAGTTCTCTTAAATACGTTGGCCCGATTCCATGGATGGCCTTAAAAACAAATCGTAAAATCTATTTCAAGGATTTAGGATTCCGGACCGTTCATATGCTTGCGAAAATAATAAGATGTACCGTTGCTCTTCCGCTAAATCTCTAGCACCGACTGATTTCTGTTACCACATAGCTAAATCAGGGGAGGAATAAGTCATGTCTTGCAATAATAAGGACCATAATTTCAACAGACCTTTGGCTATAGTTCACCACTCGCCTGGAACGTCAAGAGTTCTGAGAAACGCACCGTCGGCAGAGAAACAGATCATGGAATCAACGATTCTCGCACCGAATCTAATCGTGATAAATGCACGCAAATTTCTCGGCATCTCCCTCTTTTGTGTGATTCTTTTTCTTTGAAACCTCGAGCGGTCACTTATTTTGTATTCTCCCTTTGGCGCCCGAGTCAGACGGTTAAAACGCAGCGAGGGATTAAAAAAAAATGCTCTTAGTTACTGCTGCTGAAATATAAAACTCATCGAGCACTGAATAAGGTGCCTGTGACTTCCAGACCTCCAGCATCTAGCACCTTGTTGGACATAGCTGGTAGGGCCTACTACTGTAAGCACAGTCACTCTCAAACCAAGGGCATCTATTGCGAGAAAGGTTGCGTGCGCTGGATTAGTATTCAGTGTCTAAAAATAACACATTCCGTGGATACGCTTTCATGCAAGTTGATAGATGTCCAGTAAGTAACCAGGAAAGTTCTCACATTTTACAAGATTTAAACTCTTGTAAATTGTATGGAGCT
>BLAZ01000615.1:85498-87998 GCA_014633955.1 Acropora tenuis
ATGGAGCTGGAAACCTGTTTCGATTTGGTTGCGTTGTGGCGGTTGCGTAAATTCTTTTGTCGAGAAGGGTCCTCATCAGTTGCAAAGTTGTGAAAAAATTGTCAAAGTTACTATGATAATATCCATGCTCCAAATCCAACGACAACTTGGTCACAACATGCTCTCTGAGACCATGTTCTTGTCCACCTAGTGGTTGACCAGTGTTGACTTGAAATCAAGAAACAAAATGGGTGATGGAGTCAGCACGCTTCCACACCTTGATACCATGTTTGATGGGCTTCATGGGCATGTACTGTTTGAAACCCAACTTTCCCTTGAACTTTACAAGTCCTTCATCTATTGCATTTTCTTGGTTTGGCATGTACTGGGCCGCAAGAGTCTCTGCAAGACGATTGATTAGGGACAAATGTGGTGCAACTTATTGTGGTTAATATCTTCGCAAGGCAAGGGGGCTGCAAGAATCATTGAAATGCAGGTAACAGTTTATCTTCAAGTATCTGTTCTGCAACATAACATTCTGCACCTTTGTATTACAAAGAATTGTGTTTACGGACCAGAAATGGCGCTATGATGGGAAAGAGTTTATTCCTTGAATAAACCTGATAGTGAAAAATGCCTTTATGTTGTCATTGTTTATGGGTATCCAATCTTTATCAGCAGTTCCCAATTGTTACTGCTGCTTCTGTGTATTCTGATTTGTTTCGGCAATGATGAGTTGTATCGAGTCCTGGAAAAACTAAGTTGAAAAAATCACCAGCAGTGGCTGTGGCTGTAAGAACAGTTGTAGGCCCAGTGGGTTTGTTGAAATCTTGATCAATAACAAACTCAAGATTGTATCCCCACTCTTCTTCATTGCCGCTTTCAACTGACATGCTGTTGCTTTCCTCATCTTCAGTGCTACTTTCATCGCTTCTTTGGTCAGCAGAAATGTCACTCTCACCAGATGTATCAGCTCTTGATGATATATCTGCTGTAAAGCCAAAAAATTCTTCTTCACTCAGTATTGCTTTAAAAAATATCGCTAACCAACACTATATGCTTGAGAGGGTGCGCTCATCAGACTTTGATGTTCAAATATTCACACTAAATCGAACATGAGGTCTTTGGAGATGCTCTAGATCTGAAGGGACTATAACAATCTTCCCCAATTGGTAGATGCCTGGGAACCATATTAATACAATGGTTCACTAGCCAATTATATTGCTTTTTTCAATGTTGTTGATTTTGGCCACTGGTGTGGCTCTGGGCACCTATCTGGAGGGCCGCTCCAGTGGCCAATGGGCGTTAAAGGGGTAAGTAATTAACAATTATTAAAAGAAAAAGTCTTCTTAGGATAAAAGTTGTCCTGTCATTTATGCTTCATTTTTCTACTAATATTGTAGATATATATTGTAATATTGTTCTTTATCATACGTAATGAAGAAAAACACTTATACTTTAAACACAACAAATGAATGTTTACAAGATGAATTTGGCAGCCTACATGGTCTTTATTGATTGTTATCATTCGGTGACTGCAAAAAATGCAAAAATTAAAACCTGGGCAAAGATTGACCAGATTAATTTTACTGGCTGGAAAGAAACATCATTCACAAAGAAGGTTTCCTAAAGGCACAAAAAGCTCTCTGTTTTAGGCATTTTAAAATATGGCCTGCAGTGCCTTTCGCCTTTGCTCCTGTCTCTAGCAAACCAGCAATGGACACAAGGAACAGGACCAAATACTTCTAGACTTGGACCCTGAGCAGAGATCCTGATTAGGCCTTCCAGTGATGACGTCCTCAAAGGATGCTCTGAGGTTACTCTTGATTCTGTTTTGGGAAGAGACCATTTGTTCACACCCAGCAGCTGCTATAGGAAGGACAAGCAACATTTCAGCAAGGTGGAGGATGTCTTTGAGATCAGAAGTGTATGGGTCTTTGAACAAGACCATCCTCCAAAAGCTGCTGTTATCTTTGTCTTGAAACTGAGAGTTGATCCTCATAGATGGCTATTGTGGGAGAATATCATCAACCCAACATCCAGCCGATTGCAGAGCTGGTTTGAAGCGGTTGATTAGCCTCTCAATGTGGTCATTACCGAAATCAATAAATTTTGAGTCGTTTTGCGGCAGCAAGTCAATGTTAAATACAACCTGACGAGGACCATAGGAAGTAAGGCGGTCAGAAGAGTTTGAGGAATCCATCAACAGGCCAAAACGTTTTTTGGGCCCATCCAAGCAGAGGGTTATGGCCTTGTTTACCTTGAGACCTTGAGAAACATGTCCAAGTAACCATCGGGGGCATGGCAACTTTTCAGGCAAGAAATGCATGCAACAGTTTCTTTAAGCTTAGAAACAGCGATGGAGAATGAGGTCATCACTCTGCATTGTATGACTCAACTTTCCAAGAATGGAGAAGATATCCACCAAAAAGTGGCAGAAACTTGCAAACTGAACATCTCTCATCCTTTTCAAAATGAATTTTGCGAGACCTTTGATCTCAGAGCTGCTTGAGGAAGTACT
>BLAZ01000615.1:144165-146665 GCA_014633955.1 Acropora tenuis
GGTCCTTAGTGGACTCACTTACGGCTGGTCACCAATCTCAGGATACCATTTCCTGGTCTGATGAGCTCCTGGTGTGTTTTCGCTCGTGTCAAGAAGCAGTCATGTCCAACAGATCAATCACTCTCCCCAAGCCCGATGATCAGTTCTGGATCGCGACCGATGGTTCTGTCAAGATGAATGGCCTTGGCGCAACGCTTTATGTAGTTCGGGACCAGAAGCTCCACCTTGCCGGATATTTCAGTGCCAAGTTTAAAAAACATCAAGCTTCCTGGTTACCATGTGAAATAGAGGCATTATCCATTGCAGCAGCTGTCAAGCATTTCGCTCCTTATATAATCCAATCAAAGTTTACGACTTATGTACTGACTGATAGCAAGCCTTGTGTACAGGCCTTTGACAAGCTCTGCCGTGGCCAGTTCTCTTCCAGCCCTCGAGTGACTTCATTCTTATCATCCGTTAGCCGCTACTAAGTCACGCTGCTTCATCTGGCCGGCTCTGCGAACTTGCCTTCTGACTTTGCTAGTCGTAACGCATCCGCTTGCGACGACCCTCGCTGCCAAGTCTGTTCATTTGGATCCGAGGGTGAAAACCTGGCTGTACATCCCATATCTATTCACGACGTGTTATCGGGGAAGACGTCCCTTCCTTTCACCAGCCGTTCTGCCTGGCTCCAATCGCAGCTAGAGTGCCCTGACTTAAGGAGTGTCCACTCTCATCTTAAGCAGGGGACCTGCCGGTCAAAGAAGCTGACAAACATCAAAGATGTCAAGCCTTACCTAAACCTAGTCTCCATTTCCTGTGACGGCCTGCTCTTCTTAAAAATGAACCATTTGCTGCGCCCCGTGAGTGTATAGTCATCCCCCGTTCCGTCGTTGATGGCTTCCTTGCTGCCCTGCATGTTAAGTTGGACCACCCTTCCCGTCACCAAATGAAACTGGTCTCACAGCGCTACTTCTTCGCCTTAGATCTGGACAAAGCCCTGGAACGGTGCTTGCAGTGTTGTCACCTGTGCTCTTCTCTGAAGAAAGTTCCCTCCAGTCTTGTTGAACAGTCAACCTCCGATCCTCCTGACGGTTTTGGTATTTCCTTCGCTGCAGACGTTATAAAACGCTACCGTCAGTTGATACTTGTCGTCCGCGAGACCTCCACGTCCTTCACTGCTAGCTGCTTGTTAGATGACGAACATCGTGATTCAATTCGCTCTGGTCTCCTCAGATTGTGCCTTGAGCTGCGCCCTCTGTCTGGCCCCCCTTCCGTCATAAGGGTAGATCCCGCTCCTGGCTTCGCTTCGCTGTGCGGTGATGGAATCCTTAGGCAGTATGGCTTTGCCGTAGAAGTCGGTCGAGTCAAAAACCCAAACAAGAATCCTGTGGCAGAGAAATGCGTAGCTGAACTTGGTGATGAGCTCCTCCGTATTTGCCCTGAGGGTGGTACAATCACTCCTCTCTCCTTAGCTGTGGCGACTGCCAATCTCAACACCCGTATCCGCAACAGAGGATTGTCTGCCCGCGCGACCAATTCACCAACGCACAGATCCCTTTTTCTGACCTCCAAGTTGTTCGACAACAGCACTCTGTGCGGCTCGGTAACCATCCCGCTAGTGAGAGATCCAAAGCTCCTGGATGCTGTCCTCGCCCTTCCATGCCCGTTCAGGTCGGCGATTTAGTTTACATTACCTCTGATGGTTCCAAAACGCATGCCCGCAGTCGCTATCTTGTGGTCTCCGTAGATGGCCTGTGGTGCAACGTAGGTAAGTTCACTGGTTCACAGCTGTGTTCTACAACCCATCGCGTCAAACTGTCTGAATGTTATCGCGTTCCTGACCTAGTAGAGACGACTTCTAACCTTTCTCGCTGTTACAGCTCCAACTCGTACCTTGAAGATATCGACGAGGAGCCTGGGTACGTTGACGAGGAACCTGCTCACGTTCCTACGCCTCAGAGCTCTCTGAATCCTGCTCCTGCTTTAGTTCCTAGCGAGCTCGCTATTCCTCCAGATCCTCAGTCTGACATTACTCCTGTGCCTGAGTCTTCTCCTCTCCCGGGTGGAAGCGTGTCTGACATCAATGATCGTCCTATCTCGGAGTCTGCTTTCTCATCTGGCCCACGCTGGTCTTGCCGTCCTACCCATCGTCCGAGTTAAACTTATTGAACTCGGACGGACGTTCTGCATTCTTTTCTTGCAAGCTTATCATAAACTGACATAAGAACTTAAATTTATTTCTCTGAGTTAAGGCTTATTTTAAGATTGATTACCTTAGTGTGAAATTTGTATTTTCGTATCTTGTTTACGGTAAAGTTTTCCTTGTTCGTTTTGTGAAAAGAGGTCATAATATTCTAGCTTTGCAACAGACAAATATTAAAATGGACTCCTGGATGCTGTTGCCAGAAGTCGTTTGTTGATGAAATTTTGATTTCTTCATAGTCAATTTATTTGGATTTTTTCTTTACGTCTAGGAAAGATTTTCTTTTGGGATCTTATCTGCCAAAGGCCCCAATTT
>BLAZ01000615.1:155578-160578 GCA_014633955.1 Acropora tenuis
TTTACCATCTCATGGGAGAGGGGGGCACTGTAATCCCCAAATCCACTTCCCTGAATCCACTACTGAAATATGTGTTTAATGCTTCACTTACCATTTGTTCAAAAGCTCAGATGTTCTGAAGACCTTTCCCAGATGTGGGTACAGGAATATGCGTGGACACCTTCGTGCAAGAGGTCATAATGTGCAATGGCATCATATTCGAGACAGCATGAGAAGGTTGTGTCCCGAAGAAATCTTAATGCGGGCATTACAACTTACAGCAGTCAGACGCAGAACTTACTTTGTCCAGGCACCCCTTTCACTGTGGCATATTGATGGAAACCACAAATTAATAAGGTATCTACTGTATGTTGCTGGTGATCACAAATGTTTATCAGTGTGGCAAACTGGCATGATCATGGTGTCAAGAGTCATAATATGTATGTAGTTGATAAACTTTTTTCCATGCAAGGCACATTTGGTAGCTTTAACCAAGAAATGTTACTCATTCACCAAAGAAGAGCCAAGCTCAACAGGCAGTTTGGCACAATTTTTAAAAAATTATTTGCTTTATAATTAAATTATTTTCACACATTAATTGATGTACCTTTGAAATGCCCTCCTAGAAAATTGAGTGTAATGTGTCCACCATCCCAAAAATGTTGGTCTTTCTGTACTTGTGGTGATTACTGATATCAAGCAAGTTTGTGTAATCTACTTTTAGGTGGGGGTTTGTAATACATGGTGGCATAGATGGATACTCAAGGCGTATTATGTACTTGCACTGCAGTTGTAACAACAAAGCAGCTACTGTCCTTCAACTTAATTTTTAAAACTGCAGTTGAAGAAAATGGCTTGCCTTCAAGAGTACGGGCTGACCAAGGAGTGGAAAACGTGGATGTCGCCTGGTATCTTCTAACGCATCCAGACAGAGGCCCAGATCGTGGAAGTTTTATAGCTGGAAGAAGTTGCCATAATCAGCGAATTGAGCGTTTATGGAGAGATGTTTTCTCGGGTTGTACATTTATTTACTGTAACCTCTTTGACCATATGGAATCTGAGGGGCTTTTGGACATTGACAATGATCTTCACATGTTTGTTTTAAGATACGTGTTTCAAGCACGAATAAATGCCCATCTTCGAGACTTTACAGAAGGGTGGAATCATCACCCTCTATCCACAGAGGAAAACATGTCTCCAATTCAGTTATGGTTGTGGGGTCTCCACGCTTTTTCATTATGTGCAGAGCAAGCACAACTATCGGTATGTTGAAAGTTAGTGTACTGTTTGTAATCTACACTGCATGTTGGCACAGGAGTAATTTGGAATAATGCTAGTTGGTCCAGGTCTGTTTATTCTGAAATAGTTCTTTTTTTCTGGCATTTCTACAGAGTTTGAAATAATTATCTAATTTGTTATTACTTTTCGACAATATCAACTGGACTTCTTGTGCTGTGTGAAAGACTTATCTCCACTAGTTCATATTTTTTTCCAATTTGATAAACTTTGCTGAAACCTTTCATTCTTATGATAGAAACCGAACAACAACACAAGAAACTGTGTATTGTGGTTATGACTACAAAAGTATAGTCCAATCTGCTATAATCAGAGACCCTTCATACATAATGCCATAATGACAGTCTACCCACACCCAAGGGAAGTTAATTTTTCTTGGTGGAATTTTTCATTTGCTTGGACAGATGACTAACTGATCAACTGTCTCGGTCTACCTACATCAACAAGTACTTTCTATTCCATAGGTGGACGATGTTCCCCATTATGGCATTGATTGGAATGGCCCGCTACCTCATTGTCAGTGGGATGGAAACAGTATACTCCTGCATGACACGATGCCTGTGGAAGTTCCTGATATAGAATTACCTAGTATTGCAGAAAATGATCTACGTAAATCACTGCAACATTATGACCCCCTAGCTGAGAGTCAATGTCTGGGATTTGACATCTATCTTAATCTTGTATTGCATTTGCAGGCATTAGCTGGAGCCCATGACTAGGAGTGAAAGACAGCCCTATATTCCTGTCACGTGGTTGTCACAGATTGATCTATTTTTAAATTGAATTTCCCATGAGTGAGACTCCCTTTGGAGCCCAATGACTAACTTGACATTATAGGGTCACCAAGCCAGAACTGCCTTTGTTTTTTTGCTGGCGAGGTAGTCTAAAAATAGAACAGTCTGTAAAAAGGCTGTGACAAGGCTTAGTTTGGGAGTTGCTCGGTCCCAGTCATTGGCTCCTGGCATTAGTTAATGTATAGAACTGTTTGAGTTCAACATGTATGTCATTGTCATTTTTTTTTTTTTTTTTACCAAAATGGTACTAATATTATGATTAAGTACTGTTGGTTATTGTGATGCTAGTGACAAACACTCTCAGAAACCGGAAAATGTATCACATGAAACTGAGGAGAAAGTATCATCCTTTCCAGGTATATTTTTCCATAACAGAAAGGAATACTTTGGAAAAGGTTGTGCAAACACAACCAAAACAAACCATTTCATGATTGTGTCCTTAAATTACATCTATACTCATTTAACATTGATTACTGCACATGCAAAATAGAGCATCATGGTTTTAAAAGCAACATGTTTTTTAAGGTCCTAAAGAAAGGAACTGCTAATAACTGTGTAACACAAGAGAAAGTTAAGAGTACTTGAAAACTTGTATGATGCTGAAATTTTGTTTAAAATTTGTGCCTGATAAGATCTATGTAATGCAACAAAACAAACAAGAGAACAACTACAACTCAATACAGAAAACTTCAATTCACTGCTATTTTCTTAGCTTTGAGGTACAAAGTTGCTAAATAGTAGCAAATCTGTGGCTTTCAAACTCTAAGGAGATATCCAAGCTTTGATTGAACTTATTCTCAGTGGAATGAATTGTCGGGAGCTGTAATATTGCCAGGCATGCTGTTGCTGATGGCAAGGAAGCTTTCTCGTCATCATCAGGAAGATATCTAAGCACAAAGTTGTGAGGGAGACCACGGGGTGGAATTGATTTAAAGCCAGTAATGAACTGCAGCAGACATCTGAGCTTCCCCTCACCAGCATTACTTACATACTCCATGAACCAGTCATAGGAACGTTGCTGGGCGAAGTCTGAAGGCCTTTGAACACTGGCATCAAAGAGATTCTTTAACGCACCAGGAGTGAGTATTTGCTTAATACAACTACAAAGCAGCTTAAAGCAGACTTCCTTGTTGTTCTTCATGACATCTAGGAACTCCAATTTCTTGAGACCTTTAGCAAATGAATCAATCTCAAACTTTCTGGATAAGATTATTTCATTCTCCAGTAGGTTTTGCACAAGATGGGCCACATTCTTGTCAGTTATCTTCTTGGTTATTGGCCAGTGAGAAGCATTTATCACTGACCAAAAGGACTCAGAGGAGGGATGGTTGTCAAGGACTTCAGAAAAATTCCCTTCCTGTAATTTATCCAGCAATTCATGCAATACAGCAGTTCCTTGAATTAAGAAGGAAAAAAATAATAAAAACCTGCCCGAATCGTTCCTTTGTTCATTTTCATGGAATTGTTTCCATTGCAACTTTATATCGACGAGGACGGGAAACAACATAGGCAAGAAACAATTCTCTTACCCTTTGATTAAATTACATACTGTCTAAGCTCTATTAAGGGACAGAGCATCATTTTTGAGAAAGAGGGTGGGGAGGGGGGTTAGCAATAAATACTTTTTTAGGGTCAGGTTGTGCAGGAATTTTTTTGATGGTGACTGCATCCCTCTCCTTAAAAAAATGGTCCATCCATAAGTCCTGTGTAAAACAAGTCTTTTGTTTAGAAGTAATTTTTTTTAATACCCCCTTTCTCTATAAACCTCCCTCCTCCCTATATGCAGTGAGCAAAATTATGTACATCCTCCTAATGTTCTTGTGCCCATAAATGTAACAAAAAATATAAGTACACTAAAGTACCTGCATTGAGCGGGATATCTTGTCTTCTTAGTTGAGAGAGCACATATAGAGGGTCTGCATCTGCTAAGTAGAAGTAGATTGCTGGACATAAAGCACTAAAACTGGGACCACCTTGAACAATGGAGTGGCTCACAATAATTCCAGCAAGCTGAAACAGTAGACCTTTGGAGCTGTCTTTTACAGGAAGCATAGACCACTCTGAACCTTCAAAAAGCCGTTGTTGAATTTCTTTCAACAACATTTCAAAAAACTCAGCTTTAATGGCACCTGCATCTAAACCGTCCTCTCCTTTGAAGGAAACAGTTAGATTGTTCCTTAATATGTCACTGTTACATAAGGCTTTCTTGTAAAACAGCAGCGCTCCTCTCCAAACTTCATCTCTATCAACAGTAAGGCTGTAATCATCTGTCTTGACATTTGCCATAAAGCTTTCAACCACACTTTCAGTAGATGCAAAGTACAATTTCTCATCAGTGCATGTTTCAGGTACACTTGTGACCATGACTATTTCCTCTTGGAACTCACACACCTGATTTGCAGCTTCTTCAAGGGTTGCTGCCTTCTTGGCAGCAACTTCGATTTTGTTTTTGGGGGAATCTGGAAACATTTCGGACAGTTCATCCACCCACAACCTTGTTTCTCTGTCTGTGTTACATATCTGAAAAGAGACATCTGCTACTCCTCGGCTGCTTTCCCCCCTGGATGCCCTCTCCTTGGCTGCTTGCTCCTTGGCTACTGCTCAATAGACCGTCACTCCCTTGAATGCAGCGACTGCTGTTTCCTCCACTACTCCCCCTTGGGCATGTATCAAAGTGGTCTTTAATACTTTGAATTGGAATGTCTCTTTCGCAGTTGACACACTGTGTCTTGACTTGATCATCACACAGAGAGGGTTGGACCAATCTCTCCAGATCAAGTTTACTTTGCATAGGCTTGATGTAAATTGCTGCCGTGCTTGAGACCAAATCTTTCAAGTATGGGATGCTGTATCCACCATTTTGTTCCATTGGAATTGGTACAAGGGGCCTTGATGGTCCACCTCTGTCTGCACGTAGGAGCTCAAATGCTC
>BLAZ01000615.1:185654-188926 GCA_014633955.1 Acropora tenuis
TAAACAACGTGCTCCGTCAGTCTGTCTTATCTACGACTCTCTTCCGTCCTCTTGGCGACGTTTTGCTCAAATTTTCAAAGCAGATTTTTCGTAGACTGGAATCAGGGCAACAATCCGAGACAACGTGCACGCGATTGAGGTTGTTAAGGGGAAATTTTTTGAGGAGAAACCGGAAAAACGCCAAGCCACATAGAACGGTAAGTCCGAAAAAGCCATTTAATTTTTTGCCGAAAACCGAAAACCAATAAAGAAACAAAACAGAAACCGTAACGGTCACCAGAACAGGAAAAGACGTAGTTTTTGGTTCAAAAACCGAAAGCCCGAACTGAAAAATGGCCAAAACCGCAAAATCCCAATACCTCCCTCCATAAGCTGGGAGGCCTCAGTCTGCAAATGGTAAGAGTAGTAGACGTCTTTATCTTGAGTTTCATTAGTCCGGTTAACTGCCAACTAAACTCTAGAACTGCATATGGGCAGTGAATGCCCTGTCATAGAGAACACACCTGCAAGTAGCGGAGCCAGCTTTTTGTTTTGTTGTAGGCCAGTAAGAATTTTTGGGTATTTTACGAGTCCAAGTCCGGTGGGCGAAAAAATTCGAAAACAGAATTTACAGCATCTTTCTTCGTCATTTATTTATCAATTTTTTGTTTGAAATAAAAAAAATATATATTACAATTGCATTTACAGTATCAAATATATATTGCTTTAAAATCTTCAGAAAAATGACTCAAATGATTTAAAAAGTCCTTCATAAAAAGTAAGCAACACTATTTATTCATCTTTTAAAAACAATGAAAATATGCATTTTTTACTTCCAAAGATTATAAGATTTGTTTTTCTGACTCAAGGATGATGGAAATCAAAGAGCCAAGACATCATTTAACAACAACAAAACTCCAGCATGAGCTAACAAAACAAAGAAGAAAAAATACCACAGCTCAGTGTTAATATACTGAGGCAAATTCAGAAATCGAACCTTCAACAACAGAATTTCTAATGACAAACTTTTCAGTTTGGAACTAGTTATTAGAGGGATTCTCGTCGTTTCAATCAAACTCAAGAAAAATATTACTTTATTTTAAGAGCATGGAGTTCACACAAAAGTGAAAGAAAGGTTTATCACAAAGTGTGGTTAGCAGTATCCATCAACTGAAAACCTCCGTGAAGAAATAATTTACTTTAAATTAACACGGAAGTTTGATGAGTTTGCATCGGTAAATATAATACCTTTGAGTAAGATCTAGAGGCCTTGCATGTTTAGGCAAGTTCCAAGCAAAAGCGACTTTTCCGTTTCTTGTTGCAACAGGGTGTCTACAAAACGAAGACCGAAGACCGTAGACCGAAGACCTTATCTCAGTTGATTTCAGACGACTTGAATCTATAAAACGAAGACCCTTGATAAAGGCTCATTTGACACTAAAACAATAAAATCGATTGGGTCTTCGTTTTAGTTGTAGAAATGAACGCCTCACACTGCAAAACGAAGACCTTCGCTCGATGCTAAAACAAACGAATTCATGTGGCTTTATGCTCCGCACAATGAAATACGACCGACTGATTCTGTTTCCCTAGGAAACAAGCTGAGACAGAGAAAATGAAGTGTTTCGAAGTTTCATTCACATGACGTCCAAAATAAGAGCACTTTTAAAAATATTCAGTACGATCAAAAAATTTTATAAACCCAAGAAAAATTGTCAAGGCTCTTTAAAAACTTGTGCGCACTGCAATCAAAACCAAATTTTTTGCTTGCGTGTGTATTTACTGCATTTCTTTACATTTAATTTTGTTGCAGATATTCTGAGAGACCCTTTCGAAAACCGTACGCAACGACACAAAAAGGAGTAGGCCGCCTTCGGCCACATCAACTATTACCTCATAGAAATCTCGAGCTCGAATGCGACCTATTGCGAAACGGGACAATTTATACACGCTCTCGCTATTTGCTTAACTTTTTCCTTGCGTGTGTATTTACTGCATTAAGTTAATTTCAAGTTTGTTGCGGATATTCTGAGAACACCCTTCGAAAATGGACGTGTCTAGATACCCGGCAGCCGGGAAGTGTTTTCAAAAACCTAGATACCCGGCAGTCAGAAATTTTGACCAGTTTTCTCGAAATAGCTCTTTTAATTCCTCTAAGAACACTTCCCGGCTGCCGGGTATCTAGACACTTCGTTCGAAAATCGTACGCAACGACACAAAAACCAAATACTCACATCGGATTGCGAGGGTCCCAGTTGATCGAAGTGTAGATATCGCGGCTATAAACGCTCGCTGAACCAAAGATTATGAAGTACCAAAGAGTCTTCATAATGTTGACCATCTTAAACAGAGGCTTGCATGTGCTGTAGTTTCGCACGTACAACAGAGATCCTTCATGCTAGCGGGCTGTGATTGGTGGATTTCGATCCGATCTGTCGATAACGTGTGCGATTGACGGAAATCTCTAAACTTCCTCGCTTTTTTTCGGAGGGGGTGAACAGGTTCGTGGATGGGTCAGCATAAGACGCAGACTACTGACTGCAGATTGCAGACTGGGTTTAAAGTGCAGACTTAGGCTTCAATTGTAGCATCGACTGATACGCGATATGTTTCTAATACATGATCCTATATTGTCAACAAAAAAAATGAAATCTAAACCACTCAATGGAAAAAGCCAAAAAGTTGGAATGTTATAGGACAGAAATTCATTGATCACCTCTCGAATTCTCAGATCTGTGCGTCACATTAAAACACCCTGCGAATTAGATGACGTCAGTGTGAAAGCCACTGTATCGTCATAATATCTGCACGACTGTTTTCGGAAAACGTATTTGGTATGCATGAACTAAAGTTAGAAACGAGAGAGGCAGTTGTGGAAAACAGGAGGAAGGGAAATGATGTCTTGTATATGCGCGCTAAAAAAATAAAACAGAAAAGGTTTTTTGGGTGCGAAGGCGATTGCGTTACACTAAGATAAGTAGAACGCATATTTTCTCAACGATATTTAAACAATGCGACAATTTAGGCCTCAGTCTGCAGTCTTGCGTTGGATGCATGTGTTAGCGGAAATCCCCGCCACGGCGAAAGGATAGAGCACGCACGAGCAAAGCAACTGGCGTGCCTTTATTTGTATCATAAGACAATCGGCAATCACCAGAAGGCTTTAGTGCACCTATCAATGTAAGAGAATTTGTATTTTTTTCCTTCTTTTTAATCTAAAGCATAGGGAATTCGAATTATGCACCCAGCAATGGAAACCCCCCGGGGAGAGGGGGCAATGTGGGCAGGGTGTG